>VURO01046272.1:0-11297 GCA_015108175.1 Pelvicachromis taeniatus | reverse complement strand
CTACATTAGCCGGAAGCTCAACGACCGGGAGACCCGCTATAGCACCGTAGAGAAAGAATGCCTCGCTATCCGGTGGGCGGTTGACTCCCTGCGCTACTACCTCCTGGGGCGCCCATTCACTCTCTGTTCAGACCATGCCCCGCTGCAGTGGCTTCACCGAATGAAGGATGCCAACGCCCGGATCACTCGGTGGTATCTGGCTTTACAACCTTTTAAGTTCAGGGTGGTCCATAGGCCGGGTACGCAGATGGTCGTGGTGGATTTCCTCTCCCGCTCGCGGGGGGGTAGGTTCGGCCGGTTGTGGCCCCGGCCTTAGTCGGGCGGTGGGGGTGTGTGGCGGGGGCGTGGTCTAGGGCCTGCTGCAGAGCAGTCAGAGGTGACACAGCGAGCTCTTCAGCTGATAATGTTTAGGTTCAAAGTACCAGTTGAAAATGTTTAGTTTCAAAGTGTGTTATCTACCTGTCAGCAGTGTGTGTATTTTCAAAGAGTGTCGCCTAACTGACAGCGGTTGTGATGTGGCTTTATAAAAGGAGTGACGTGGAGAGAGGGACAGAACGGTCCGGAGCTGCGCCCAAGAGAAGCTGTCGAGACTGGAGAAGCACATTTTGTTTCTTGAATAAACGGGTAGTTGAACCCAAACTAAAGTGACGTCTCGGGTGATCCGTTACATCTACCATGAAGCCAGATAACACACACCAATTAGTTAAACTGCAGGAATGTCTTAAAGACATAAAGACCTGGATGACCTCTAACTTTCTGCTCCTTAACTCAGATAAAACTGAGGTTATTGTACTCAGCCCTGAAAATCTTAGAAATATGATTCCTAACCAGATTCTGGATGGCATTACCTTGGCCTCCAGTAACACTGTGAGAAACAGTGTTAACGGAGCTGACCTGGCCCTGGCTACAGCTGTTCAAACCCCACAAGGGTAGCCTTGTGGGGTATGATCGAAGCAATGGGGAGGGCTGTGAGTACTCAGACTGTTCTTATGGAATGCAACATGGAAAAGATCTTGGAGAAGATCACAGCTCTTCAACTGGGAATTGATACACCTCCGGACCAGTGATGAACATTAAAAATAACAGTAAAATTCATCTGCAGTCTGCTCGTCCTAACAACATAACCACCATCATCATCTCATGCGGCTACCCACCCCACCCCCAACAACACTTGGACGCTTGAAGGCCGACCCCCACAAGAACAACATGAAATTCTCCCCTGGTAGCGATAACGAGACTCCCTGACTCTCTCGCCCAGATCCCTCAACCTGCGTAGGCTGCAGACTGTTGATTTTCGCTTAATTGGGTGAAAGGACACTTTCTCAGGCTGAACTTAGAATGCACATGCTAACATGCACACACACACGTACACTGACACAGATACCCACTCACCCAACCCCTTCCCAAATCCAACGCCTCCCATTTTTGCCTCCCATCCGATGCAGAGCAGAGTCTCTTTTTCCTCCTTGACTGCCCTTCTGTGTTACACATTTCATTGTTTTCTTTATGCTACCTGTTCTGACCTATCTCCCCAATGTGTGCGGTTGGAAAAGGTCTAATTTTGCTGTAGGCAACCACAAGTGACAAATAAAGGCTTCAATCATCTCAATCAATCAATCAATCAAACAGCCTTGGGGAGTTCATTTTCCAGGTCTTCAGAGAAAGGTTAAGCATGGTTAGCAGGAAAGAGCCCACTGCTCAAAGGAAAGGAAGAAGAGAAAGCAAGAGGAGCAAGAGGAAAGAGGAGCAGCAAACTAACATCAGTTAGTTATCATCAAAAGAAAGAACAGTGAAAACAGACTCGCCTTACCACTTGGTCCACTAAGTTACATACCCCGGCATACCCCACCCACATTGCCTTTCAACATCTTCCCTTCTAAACTACCAGAAGTGGAGTAAATAGTTAATAAGGCAAGGTCAGTGTCAGCTGCAGGGCCCAGTGGGCTTCCCTACAGGTTCTGTAAGAACTTCCCTCAGGTGGTCACGACACCTAGAAACTTGACCAGATCCAGCATATGTCAAAAGAGAGAAGTGCATGTTGCATATGTTGTTAGGTCTTACCAATTAGTATAGCTCAGTATCACAAAGGCTGATAGAGTTTGCATTGGAGTTCTTCCATGGTTGTGTATAGAATATAATCTCCAAATGTTACCCTGCACATGTGCTTTACTCTAAAGGGCTTCACAACAGGATGAAAACAGCAAGAATGAGGAATAGCTATGGAATGCCCCATTTTACTATTTGTAACAGTCTTTGTGGTAGTCCTCTGGCCCAGGGGGGTAGTTTGATTTATCAAGTTACCATCAGGTGAGAGGCTTCCACCACTGTGGAGCTATGTAGATAATGTGGCAGGAAAGGAATACCGCATGTTAGGAACATCTTTGTGAAGCCTTGGTAGGCAATACACCACTGACAGACAGATGGGTAAATTAGTCAAACAGCAACTTACCAAGGGGCTGGCAAGGAGTAAACTGAGCCTCCTACCTGTAAATTACAAGGTGTGGTGCTACAAGCACATCCTATACCAATAGGTACTGTCTCTCCTGAAGGTCAAAATCTCTCCATCAGTTGTCAGCAGTCTGACATAATCTCCTCTGGAAATCAGGGTTAAAGCAGGCAGCTTGGCAAAGCCCAGTCTGTCCCATTGGGTCGTAGATAGCATTCAGCAGGCATATGCATTTTTCAGCTATTGTGTCTTTCAGGGCCTTCTTGGTCCCAGTCTTGCTTCTTGCATACTGATAGCCCCTCTGACTCTTAGGCTTGGCGTTCACATCTGGCATGACCCTGACCTGGTTGTCATGTAAATATGTACATTTGTAAATAGTTTGTTTACTTATGCACTGTGGTAGCTGGGATATTGGGCTGCACCATCTCCCCTCAGGTTGTCTTAAAGAGTTACTCCATACATATGCAGTATATAACAGAGTGAAGAGATAGTCACATAGAACATATGGTTACATTGTAACTTTGGTTCTCTGAGTGAAAGACTTTCTTTCCAGATTTAATGCCGCTCGGAGACACATTCCTATCAAATGATCAAGATCACAGCTACAAGCAGTAGAAATGATCTTCCACTTAATGTTCACTCTCAGAAATACATTATTTAGTCAAAAGGTGCCAAGAGATTATGATATCTCTTAGCACTTTTCCCAGGTGATGTGATTTGGTCATGAGGAGACCCAGGAAACTGGGCTTGGTCATGTAATGAGATAAGTAATAGACATGTCACAGGGGGGTGGCTGTAGCTCGGGTGTGATTGGGTGAATGAGGTTGTTGTATAGAGCGCTTTGAGTACTCAGGGAGAGTAGAAAAGCGCTATATAAGAATCCATCCATTTACCATTTACATGTGGTTGAATGGATGTAAAGGAAAAGATGCCCAAGAGACAGTAGAGGCAAAGTAGGCAACACCATACCCACCTATGTAAGCATGGCAGTGTATGGTGAAAAAGAAAATGGAAGAGATAAATAATAATAGAGAAAAAATAAATACGTAATATGTCTGGACAAAGATCTCAGATTTTGTTCCTGGGATCTGTGGGAGACACCTCACGTAGCGGTGTGACCAAAGTTACCATCACCCTTCACATCTTTTTGAGCTCTTCTCTGAGTCCTTGGTATTTCTCAAGCTTCTCGTGTTCCTTCTTCCTGATGTTGCTGTCATAAGGTATTGCTATGCCAATCACTACGGCCTTCTTCTGCTTGTCTCCCACTACTTTGTCCGGTTGGTTGGCCATCCCCATTTTTTCCGTTATTATCTGCAAGTCCTACAGGATCTTAGCTCTGTCATTCTCCATCACCCTAGGCCTCCTAGGCCTCCGAGGTCCCATTTTGACCTCGGGACTTACTTGGCACAGATGTTTCTGTATACTATGCCGGCCAATTGGTTATGGCATCCCGTATATGCCCTGCCTGCTAGCATCTTGCACCCCGCTGTTATGTGCTGGATTGTCTCAGGTGCTTCTTTACACACCCTGCACCTGGGTGTGCACCTGTTGTGATAGACTCCAGCTTATATGGATCTTATGCTCAGAGCTTGTTCTTGTGCTGCCATGATTTCAAACCCCCCACAGTGTTTCGCTACTCAGGTTAAACATGATATATAAGTCACTTAGATAACTTAAACATGTTATTGTCTTTTTTCAGTAAAAAAAAGACACGTTATTGTCTTTTTTCAGTGTTTCATTTGTTCCTGAGTAAATCAATTTGGCTGAGATTAAAGTTATAGTTTTCACACAGCTGAATGTCCTGTTATAATGTCCAATGTCCTGTTATATTTTAGAGAGCAAGGAGCAGACAGCTGAATTTATGCAACTCCACCGAAACAGCTGCTGATGCAAATCTGAAGGCTAGACCGTCCCATTTCACAGCCTCACACTTCTGGCCTTCTCATCTTTGAAGGACCCGGCCCACGTAGACCACGAAGGCCGGGTCCCTCAAAGGATGCAGCCCCTGAATTGGGACATAGTCATATAACATTTCAAAAGAACATGGTATCATCAATGGAATTTCCTAGGTGATATATGCAGTCCAGAAAAATAGGAGAAAATTTAATAGCTACATAAAATTGAGATGTTGTACATGACAGAAATGAAGGAGCCATACACTATTATGCAACAGAGTGTGAGTGTGACAGAGAGATGTCATAAAGGTGTTACAGCAGCAATTGCCACAGTAGCACAAAGTAGAGGGATGCTGCTAATGCCACATGACCTGCATGCAAATGGTGAAACATCTTAGAAAATATTATAGCAATCTAATGCATTGTTACTGCCAATATGCTGTCAGACACCATAATCCACGTGTAGTCTAACAGTAATTCTTATAATGTATTGTGCATGGGTTCTAATCCCTGCCAGAGATAATGGAGTTAGTGTGTTTCCAGGTTTTGAACATTGTCATAATTACTGTAAAAGTGATATGTTCTATAGATGCATTTCCTATATTGTGATAACTATTAACAATGTGGTAGTAAAACGTCTTTCCCCTTTCCCTGTTGTACAAAAAAACAACCACACATATATTTCTACTAATTGATGCTTGCATTGACTTCTACAATTATCCCAACAATGGTTTATCACAGTCTCACCACCAACATGTGGACTGCCTCGGTGTCACCTGCAAACCGTTTTCAGTCCGGTTTAGATTTCTTTTTTTAAAGACAGAAATCCCATGAACTGATTGATTGCTTCTTTAGAGTTTTTAACTCTAATAAACTATCTTGTCTTCTGCTTTGTGCCTGTCTTGAGTGAGTTTTGTTAAGAGCCTCACCCGTAGTCCTCCTAACATACCTCTTGTCATTTTGGCTTTTGAATCCACATGGTCAAGTAGTACTGGTACTGAACATATCCTGGATAATGTGTTATACCTGGAATGTGCCACTTTTGATTGGCACATTATGATAATTCATATAATCATCTCTAATCATCTCCGTTATATGCTTGCATGCTTAATGCATGCAAGCATATAACGTGTACTAGTAAAAGTTTGTTTCAATAGTCTCTTTTCACATGTAAAACTTCTGACTGTGTGTGCCTTAACCAGATCAAAAGAGAACACTTGACAGTTGCTCTAGACTTACAGCTTAAAAGCTAGAAGGCAGCTGTTCATAGGTGACAGTAGTCAAACCTTTAGAAAGAAGAGAGCTGGGACACTATCCTTCACATTAGCCGTTGGTAACTTGATTAGAGTCCTGATGTGTTAAGCTGTCAGACAGGCTAATTTGCCATTTTAATGTGAGGCATAAACTGGGCAGCACTGGTGTTGCCAGGGTCATACAATACAGCTAATCATTTAGATCAACATTTTTTTTTCTCTCAAATTGAAAACGTATTGCATTCTGTCATTGAGACAACTTAAGATACTCAGTGTCTTCACTGATACTGCAAAACAGTGACAGACACAAAATAGTGTTTAGATGACTATAACAGATGTTTCTCTGCATTGTTCTGAAAAACTACTTTCTATAACTTAACACTAATGATGTATTTCTTTGGGTCATTTATGTATCAAAGAACTGTGTCTGTTTAGTGGTCAGTATACTAAATATTGGAAGCAGAAATGCCAAATGTCTTTTCAAATGTGAGAGCCAGTCTGAATTGACCATCATTGATTTGAGCCAGGAATAAGTAAAAAAAAAAAAAAAAAAGTTTTACATGAGTCATGTCAGATATTTCTGTCATCCTTGCAGTGAGCAATATTTCAGGTTTTTGTGTATCCGGGAACATCACAACAGCCGAAACTGAATCACTTGACGGTTTCACAGAGTAAGAATTTATTGTCTCATCTTCTGTTTACAAGCCCGGCCCCACACGGACCAATAAAACCACACAGAAGCTCGTACAGGTCAAAGTCAGCAATTTTGTAAGTAAAATAGAGGTCGAGAAACTGTCAACTTTTCTGCCAACCACTAGTGTTCGTGTTAGGCTCTGCCCCTAACTCATAAAACAAAAGTTTATTCTGCTCAGCTAGTGAGGCTTAAGATTAGATAAGGACTACTGAGGACTAATATTAATGATGCACAGTATATCCAAATATATATCCACAATGTTAGATGTACTACAACGTTTCCTGCAATACTACAGGATCTTGGCCCAGAGTAACTTATATGACACATGCCCCTAACTCATGTAGTTCTGAAGGTTAGGCCAAGCATTCATTTACACAAATCGATACCTTTTTATTTAGTACAGAGCTCTTAAATGCCAACTGTTGCCTTGTGGGAGAAATATCATTATTGGGAGTCTCTCCCAATAATGTTTTACAGCACACTAGTTGTGATCCCTGAAAATATTTATCAGGGGGAAGCATTTCACTACACAAGTGTGACAAATGGATGTGTCAAAGGATAATGCATCACCAGGGTAAGCTTTTAATATAATTATTAACTTGTCCTCATTTCTCAAAAGGTTAGGATGAGGAGTGTGAGCCAGTGGTAGTTTCCTTTCTAGTAACTTGAAAGGGCTATCCGGTGTATCCAATTTCAGCTAAAGTAAATGGTATCTCGTATAGAAAATGCCGTGTTTTAAGTGTCAGTATTTTAAAACAGCTGAGATATTTTCTGCTATACTCCAGCATCTTTAGTTTCTCTACATGTGTATATATAGAAGCACTTGTCATTAGAGACTGCTGAACATATGCGGAGGCATGAAGCAATACTCTGGTAAAATTAGTCAGGCAAATGAGTAATTCCTTTCCTAACTCAAATTTAACCAATTTTCCCTCAAAGGAAACACCAGGGTATATGTCTTTGATGAGTAAAGCACGGTGTGACACCTACAGTAAAAAAGTAATAAGAAAAACACTAAGCCCTCCAAAGACCAAAGAGGACATTATTTGTTAATAGGGCTGTTCGATATAACGATATATATCAGATGACGATATGAAAACGTCTATCCTTTCATATTACACTATCGTTTGTGACGCATACTGCTCCGACATGCTAAGGTCGTGAGATGGGTTTACGCAATGTCGCAAGTTTTGTGAGGTGCGTTTGTTCTATTTAATGGATCGGGTTACAATTTTTTTATTTCTCCTTGGTATTTGATCCAGTAATTTAGGTCAGGATCGGACCGATACTGTATATCAAATTGGTGCATCTGTAGTATGGAAAAGCTGATAATTTCAAAGCTGGTCCTGAATAGCATCAAATTTAGCCTTTGTGTCTCTGTCTGGATTTAATAATAGTCCAATCTGCTCCAGCCAACCAAAGATAGCAATGTGTTTCCAAAACATACTGTATTTTTTTCTCCAAATGATTTTTGATTATTTCTTTGCCTTTTTTGTACAAGTAAGGTGTGAGCATATATGATGGAAAAGATATAGATTACATTACATATACATTACATAGAGAGTAATGACTTAATAATTTGATTCCACTATTGGTTGTGTGAGTGACAAAAATTGAAGGTTTATTATTGGCTTTTCTATTTCCATTTCTTGCACAGTGTTGAAGTGTTGATCACAAAAAAAAAAACAACAACAAAAAATTCAACAAAACATCCTGGTTTAGGCTGAAATAGACATTGTTGCACTGTTAACAACATATGTTTTTCCTTGGATCAGTCACAGACCTTGGACTTCCAATGGGCTTCCTTCATTGTGAATACAGCTTATTACTATACTTTACTATTCTGTGTCACTTCTGCTGTCTGGGTCCCAGTGTTAATGCGGCATAACAATAATGGTGGCTGTTTCATGCAAGTACGGTTGGTGCTCTGACTGGTTATGTAGGGGGGTGGCATTAGGAAATCAAAAAAGAAATGATAAAACCTCCCTTTTGGGAACCGTTTCTTTAGTAGAAGCCTGCACATTTAATCTATGCTGGAGCATAAAAAGTGCATTCATTTTCAGTCATCAAATGTAAACTAAAGTAACTTAATACTGACAATTTTTTTTTTTTGCTTTATATAAAAGTGAATGCTGAAATGATAATGATTTTCCATTTCCTGTTTTGCCTACTTTCAAGCTCAAAAAGAAAAAACCTGACTTGATCCATCCAGTTGTCTTATATGCAAAAGAAGAGAAACAAGGTGGCCAGAGTGACAGTAATGGTAAATGAAGGAGAGCTTCCAGTCAAAAGAAAAAGAGAGAAATTCCACATGTTTTCCAACTGTAGTGCAGCAAGGTCTGCAGAAGCTACTGTCAGAACAGAAATTGGTATGTCTGCCTCCTCTGTGACGGATGTTCCCCTGTATGACTGCTGATTGTCAGTGTGAAGTGACGGCTCCAGATGCTTTGCTTTTTTTCTATTCTGTGGCTGACACCAAGCCCTGATGTTAAATTCATAGATGAAAAACATTTCTATATTGGAACAATTATTAAGTAGCAGCTTAAAAATGGACTGACTCTCATTTGAGAGAGACATTTGCAGTAATTAGATGGTTTCAGTGATTAACTGAGTGTACGTGAGAGAGAAATATTGCTGGTGGAAGACTGGGCATACAAACTTTGGCTTATTCTTTATACAGCTCAAGCGATTTCTATTCAAATACACTGCCGGGGCTTTTGAGTATTGTTTTTGAGACTCATATTTGTCATTTGAAAAGCTTTAGCATCAGTTAATACTTGCTTGTATGAACTAGGCTCCTTTTTGTGCTGACGGTAGTCCTTTTCAAAATGTGAACAGGGTACAATAGGGAACAATATCTATTTTGTATTGGTTATAGTCCTTTTCATGTTGTTATAGGGAAAGCAGCGATTAGAAAGAAACTACAGCTGCCAGACTCACGATCAGCGGCACCTGGCGCTCGGATCGGTCCTGCAGCTGCTTCACCTAACGGTGAGACGCCGCCACCTGCTCCCTCCACGTGGCCACCATCTCGACCACCATTTGGGCCAGCTCCGCTCGTGGCTGGCCCCGTCGTGATTCTGCCATGCCACCTCTTGGAGTTCGGCACCAATGTGACAACAATGATGGAGCCAATCATGTTTCAACACTCTTTAGCATTTCATTACGGTTGCTCGTTCCTTACACTCACGGCTGAATCTTTCAGGCTGCCAGCTGAACACACAACAACAACAACACTATTCAGGACCCAGTTCCCTCTTATAAGCAGGGTACGTGTGACGAGCTAATGCCTCTCAGGTGTGTCAGCCTCCCCCACAGCCGTGCCACGAACCATGCCCCGCTACAATGAGCATACAGTATCTCTTGGTTTTCAAAGTTAGGTCCACCCTGCACTTGTATATATTCCAAACTAATTTAAGACGTCATAAATAGGGCTTAAAAACCCAGTGGGTGACCTCAAAGTATCCGCATACATAATGAATGTATATATACAAGATATAGCCATAGGTTTCAGTATCTGACATAATTTGAAATTAAAAAAAGAAGCTTCACAAAGCTGAAAGTCTGTATTTGCCAAGCACAGTTGAAACCAACTTTTAAAATCTTGTGATGTGTTTTTAATAGGTTAAAAAAAAACAATTAAAATCTCTAATGTATATGACTGTGTCAAATGTCCCTTCTTCACTCCTACAATACTATTTTTAGAGTTTCTCCAACATGTTTCAAGAGTTTTGGGATGCCACTGTTCTCTTGCTGTTTTAAGTTTGCATTTTTTTTTACAGCCAACAGGAAGAATTGCAGGAATAAAAGTGTTTAAAAGAATCGAGATTTACTGCTGATGCTTGTGGCTTGCACTGATTTTGGCTTGTCCAGGTAACTCAGGGTTAACCCTGGGTTTTCTGTGCTACAAAGATGGTTCACTTTTTACTGGAGTAAATTGTAACATATCCTGTAGAGATTAATAGGTATGATTTCCCCACCTACTGACTAATCGGTTGTCTAGAAAATAACTTGACTGTTCCTGGAAGCTCCATCACATCTCTGCACAGACAGTAGGAGAGTGAAACAGGTTTTTACTCCCAAAACCTGAACAAATAATCTACTCTGAACAGTTTTACTTTTTATGTCCCAAGTTTTGGTTTAAAATCTGCCAGAGGTACATCATATTTTCACTTAGTCTCTCACTTAGTGTAAGTGAGAGTGACTGACTAAAGTAAAAGGAGGATGCAGATCTGTTGACAGGCATGTCTTGTAACTGGGAAGCTGAGGATCAGACGTCTTGGAGTTTTCTGCTACCACTAACAATCAAAAGTTTCCATTGACTTTGTGTTTAAATCATCGACTGTAAATAAACAAACTGCATTTTAAGTCCATTCAGGAAAAGAACTCAGACGTGACATTTTCAGTGTGATATCGATTCTTTCCTGGGTCATATAAGCACTCAAGGAAAAACCTGCATTTAATTCAGCAAGTTGATAACCAGTTTGTGTGACTGTTTATTCTGTTAGGGGAACTGATTCCAGAAAACTGAACAATACCTTGGGTGTGCTGAATTTGCTTTTTATAATATATTTATTATAAAGACATCACACACTGCTGAAAAGCTTTAGAGCCTTCTGGAATGGGATCCTCTAGGAATGGAGACGCTGTTTTCTGGAGAACTGAGCAGAGGTGGGACCAAGTCACTGTTTTGCAAGTCTCAAGTAAGTCTCGAGTCTTTATCCTCAAGTCAGAGTCAAGTCTCAAGTAAAAGTCAGGCAAGTCAGAGTCAAGTCCCAAGTCAAGACGGACAACCCTCAAGTCAGTCCCAAGTCCGAAACTGTGACTTTCAAGTCTTTTTTTTAAACAATGTTGCAGTTATATTTTAAATGTAAACAATAGACCATGTGTCTACATTAAACTCATGTCAGAAATTCAATTAGAGCTATTCATGAATTGCATTTGACTTTAAGTTGTTCCTACTAATCCTAAATAAATATTAACACTTAAACACTCATAGTTTTCAGACC
>VURO01046271.1:0-10924 GCA_015108175.1 Pelvicachromis taeniatus | reverse complement strand
CAACACAGTGGAGATTCAGCTGGGAGATCTATGTGAGAGGTTAAGCTGGCAGGCCTTGAGGTAATGGCAACCATATATTACCCTGCAGTTTCATCCCACTACATGTCGGGGCTCATAGATGCAGTGCAACTGTGAGGCGGTTGAGCCAGAATGAGGATCTCAAGTCTCATTCCGCTCATGGCAGCCAAAGGGAGGAAACAATAGCATCTGCTCTCCTCAGAGACAAGGAATTTAATCACAAGCCCAGCCAAGGTAAGATTTGAATGTAAAGTAGCAGAGTGATGGTTTGTCTGTGCGTGAGAACGTCTCTATTAAATGCAGTGGAGATGTTTATGTTGGCATTTAAACTTAACAGCAAATGTCAACAAGGGAGTTGGATGACGCTCATCCTCACTGCGTGTAGGTGTGGGGGACGTTGAGGTGTTTGTGTTTATCCGTATGCTCACAGCTGTGACTGAAACAGAAAAGTTCAGGAAATGAAAACACTCACACACAGACACATTTGTCTCCAAAAACACACATAGGGGCACTGATCCACTGTAGGGATTACCAGTGATCCATGACTGGGCTCACACTAGGCTGTACTGGTGTGTGTCTTTGTCTCAGTGTCCCATCCTCCTGGGATGCCAGTTTGTGTGCACACGCACTATATGTCAGGGGGAAGCTGTTTGTGTGTGCATTTTTGTGTCTGTAGAAGGTTTGAGAGAAGGTGGAATTGGAAGAAGACAGGAAGGAGGAGAAATCAAAGCAGAACAGTGGCTAAAAGGAAGAAGGGGACAACACAGACAAGAGAATGTGTTATCTCGCTCTCTATCTTTGTTTCGGTCTCTCTCCTACCAACCCACACATAGTAGTAAGTACAATGATCACAGAAAGGTGATCTCAAAGCTTAGCCAGTCAGAAGACAGTGAGTCAACAGAGAGCAATAGAAACGGGAAAAAACACAAAGGTAAAAAGAGCTTTGGATAACTGTTTTCACTTTACTGTGTTCATAGAAATTAACCGATTTTAATGAGAGTGTGTTGAAACGCATAAATGGGCACACAATTGAAGGAACTAACTGCACATAATTCACAGAGCTAACAACCATTTTTATTTTCTACCGTGTTAATGAATCCATGCTTTGTCCCTGAAGTTGTAGTATTGGTTTCTCATTGACTTCCGCAGCTCTTTATTAGTTCTAGCTTGACCAAGTTTGCTGTTAGAATGTGAACTATTTGCACTCCATAATAAGTAAGCTAAAGGTGCCGATAGGAGTTTCTTATTCTATTAAATTCCTTGATGTAAAGTCATCAACAGGGCATTAAAGAAATGTTTAACTGCAAGCAGTTACAGTAAATACATGTGCCATCCCACACATAAGTATGCATATATAGACAAGCATAAATTAATTCAGATTCCAGGGACCCACACATTTCATGACCCAGAAACACGCCGTAAGCAGCTTAGAGGGTAGGAGATATACTTAGCTTAGAGTCAGAAGAGAGGACAAAGGTTCACTTGTGTTAAGGCGTCACATGTTAGATACATTATTTATTTTTGCGGGAGCGATAGTGCAAAAAGAAAACAAGGTAAATGATGGATAAAATGTTTCTGAATGTTTTTGTTTTTAAATGCTTAAAAACTCTTAAATAATAATAATAATAATACATACATACATAAAGTCACTTTGTTACAATTTACTTACTGCTAAACTCTTTCTAAAGTCTATATTTATTCTTGGGTATAAGGATTTTTCAGGGAAAGCCTATTATAATAAACAGCAATATGTCATCTCTGTCAGATATGTAACTCTTTTTTGGAGCTGTTATTTGCAAACAGATCAAGAACATGCAGCTGACTAGGTCAACATTATAGTGTGCAGGCTAGACAGTTATACATTATTGGCTGCATTGATCTTAAGGGAGGGCAGGAGGTTGAATTCTGCATTGTTGAGTGTTTACTTTTAACAGGAGGTAAAATACATTATTGAATTGTTAGACAAGGCTTGATGCAAAACTTAAATGCGTTTTTGCTCACTCGTAGTTACTGTAGCTCTCTTGGTAGAGGCACCCAGCAAATAGGCAGGAGAGATGAAATACCATCTGAAAATCCATTCAGCTACCTTGAAATACAACTTACACACACAGCTGTGCACAGTAAGGCAGGCACACACCGAGGGCAGAGGAACTTGGTGTCGGTCTGTCACAGAGTGTTGACCACAGTGGGGTTCACACACACACACACACACCCACACACACACGCACGCACTTTATATACGCACAGCTTGACCACCCATGACTGCCCTCTGATTACCGCCAGCTTCCATAGCCACCCTGACTCCTTCTCTCCGTACCTCCTGCACACTCCAGTGATTCTTCCTTCTTTCTCTACTTCCCCACATTCATTCACTCCCCCTTTCTTTCCATTCCTCCCACCATGCTCCTCCACCCTGCTTCCATCTTTTGTCACCGCTGCTTGCCCTCTCGTTTCTTCCCTAACTTTCCTTCTCACACATTAACATATAAAATGCCTCAACTGTTTTCTAGGCTGAAGTGTTTGGTGACTTAATCAGTCAGACGCATAGTAGCTTACCTGCTCATTCACTCACTTGATTAGTCCGCTGCTCATTCACTCACTCATTTACCTGTTTACTTTCTCAGTCTAACTCATTTATTTACTCCTTTGCGCGCTCACCTGAAAATCTGTAATGACAGAAGTTTCTGCAGTGATGAAGTGCAATTACAAGTTTTATCTCATTCATATGCAACAGTCATGTTTACAAGGCTGGTAAAAAAATAAAATAAATAATAATAAAACAGAAAGTTACAAAAATGTTTTTTTTTCTTTTTCATTAGTAATAATCATAACGATGGCAATAAAGACTAACTTATTATTTGTGTATTTCTGTTAAATTCTGTAATAAGATGAATTACAGCCACACATTACTACAACATACCCATATTTTTTAATTTATCGAGGGCTTAAAATGTGGCCTCACACATTTAGACCCTCAGAATTATCAATAAAGAAACTTGTAAATAAACTAGTGCAAATGACATGTTCTAGTGTAAATACCATATATCTTCCAATAATGGCCTGTCTTATTGACGCCCGTTTCTAATAAACGCCGGTTTGAAAACATGTCACGACAAATAGACGCCGGTCTCTAATAGTAGCCGGGCGACCTTCAACCCGGAAGTCCCTCCACGCTGTCTTTTTCTTCTTCTTTTTAAAATGTATTGGCGATTGGCAAACAACTGAGTGGTGCATTACCGCCACCAACTGGTATGGAGTGTGACTGGAACGTCGCTAAAAAAAAAAAACCTCAAATCCACTCAGCGCTGTCGTCGGTCCTGTCGACGGCTATTTCCAATCAGCCGTCATCTATGACCAGCGGACCAGTGCTAGGGAACCTGCTAATTTTTCTGGTCTTTTACTTCCTCTCCTGGAGAGTCGGGTGGAGAGAAGTTTCGGGGAGCACCTCTTGTCCACTGGGCTACCACAGACAAGGAGACACTCGGGAGCAAAGGAGGAGCACAATTGAGAACTGCATTATTTGTGAACTGTTGGAATACGTTTTGGAGCACTGTAAGTAAACTTTCCCTCTCACTTCCACGACAATTCCGTCTGAGAAGGGAATAAGAGCCAGTCTCCAACAACCGCCGGTCTCTTTTAAACGCCGGGCCGGCCGAATAATTTTTTTAATAAATGCCCGGGCTACTAATGGAAGATATGCGGTAAACGTATCAGCCCTACTTGTCTTGTTTATGCTCAAACAACTACAGCAGCGCCAGTCTTTGTTTATTCCACACTTGCATGCTAGTTCATGTCTTTCAGCTGGTGTACATCGATCAGCTATCTAGAGATTTTTATTATGTCGTGTTTTTCTAAGCACTTCAATCATTTTCACAGGCTGGCAGTGACGGGGTTATGTTGGCTTTAGTGGATGCATACTGGCAATGCAGCCACAAATCCCCCTAGCATGAATTGGAATATAAACTCTGTTTGTTCTGTTTCAGTTTTTTTTTTTTTTTTTCACAAAGTATTCTTAAAGTCTGTTTTGTCAAAGAGACATTGTAACAACCCTTCAGGTTCATGCTACCAGTTACTTATTCACAAGTCCAGCTTACTAACAGAAAAATTGTATGTTTTCTCAGTTTTTGACATGGCAGACTGGTCTAACCCCAGGTATACAGTGGTTGTGGTTCCATGATGTTGTGTCTTTTGTGCAGTTTTGTTTCGTTACTGCAAGGCTTAAGATGTCACTAGGAGACTTTTAGAAGCTTGTGTTCAGCCTGCATCATGTTCTGACTTCTTTCATTCATTCATTAGGTGTTCTGTTCGCCTTAATATGGCTTCCTATGAGAATAAAAATATGTATTTTTAGCAATTAGAGTGGAGAGTCATTTCACAGGGACCATGTGTAACAGCTACAACGCAGCACAACTGCTCTAGGAGAGATTCAAGCATGACTATGACAATTATCATTATTGATCATAGAGCCTGATTTGACTGTTTTAAACTTAACATTATTTTATTAATTTTAGCTTCAAAAAGAAACAAACTTTTTCACATAAATCTCTCAGCTGGCTTATAGCTGGAGCTAATATGCTCAATTTTAAACTAATCTTGGACTCTTAAATAAGAGCAGTGCTGCAAATCATCACTAAAACTCAGTATTTACTGACACTTAGTGCAGGGCTTGGTTTTCTTCAAGCCAGTGTTCTTCTGACTGGCTGTCGCTTGCAAACCGAACATTTGAAGTGCAGGTAAGAGGGGCTTTGGTGCTCAAAGCCAGAGTTGCGATGTGAGACATTAGCGATCTCACTGATGTCATACAGAGTCGAGGTTCTCCTGAAGCTTGGTGAATCAATATTTCTTCACTTTGGAGGTGTTTTTTGTTCCTTCCTAAATTGTTTTGTATGCAAACTTGTACCTTTTGACTTTACATCAAAGCACAGCTTTTGTTAACTCTTTGGACTGCTCCTTTAATTAAGATAATTAAAGACGATCAATGCTTTGAGGACGGTGCGACTATGAGTCACTTGGGACTTTTTAATTGAATTATGTTTTTACTCACTGAGCCCTCCCACTTTTCCAGCTCTCCACGCAGTTCTCGCAGAAGTTTACTTTCACAAAGACCCCGTGACAGACAGTCACAGCTGACCATTTTCCTGCAGTTATCTAACTGGGCAGCTACAGTCAGAGTCATGGTTTTGTGAGTGTATGACATGTGTGTATTTGAATGTTACCATCGTGAGACATGCATCATGGTGTGTGCGTGGCCTGGTGTGTTCATCGATACATAAAGAGAAACACAGTCACACTGAGATGTGAAATGTTTTGTCTCCATGGTGTTCTCCTCGGGGTGTGCGTCTGTGTGTGTGTGTCTGTGCTTATACACACATCTATGACTTGGCTGCGTGTGTGTATGTGTGTTATTTATGCTATTTTATTTGCACTCCTCTGCTCTGTACATAATTGCCTAGAAGGGGTTCTGGCACAAAATTAAAATTCACTTTTAAAACCTCCCACTAATGCAATGTCACTCAGTTTGTGCACATCTAATATCAAACTAAGATGCCAAAGTGCACCAAAAGAAACAAAAGAGAAAGAAAACAGAGGCATGAAAAGCATGCACCCATACACTGGACTGTAAATCTGCACCTTTAACGCATCCATTTAATTCAGAGTGTAATAAATCACAAAGGAGTTTTATTACCACCATCTCCACTTCTCTTCTTCTTGCACAGCTCTGCCTGTCCATCACAGTGTAGCATAAACTCAGCAATATTCAGACTGTTGTTCAACAGTTTGAGCCCTCACATTTGTGCTCCCTAAATTCCTTGGGGAAGGAGAAAATAAAAACAAGGAGGAAAAAACAAGAGAAGCAACAGACTAAGGGAGACGGGGAGTGAAGGAGAGGCAAGTTTGAGGCTGAGTCACTGACTGACAACCAAGCACTGAATGAATGATCAATAAATGAATCAGTTCGGGGGCAAAGTGCAAGCATGTGACTGACAGAGAAACTGACTGAGAAATAAACAAGCTATTCATATTGAATTCAGAGGAACTTTGGCATGCTCCATATGAATAAATAAAGAAATATGTTTTGTGCATCAAAAAGTCAAGGTAAAGTCAGGTGTCTCACACCTAACGCAAGAAAACATACTATAGGTGCAAGGAAAGACCATTCAACTGTCTATTCCTATTTTTAGTGCATAACTTTTTCCATTACACTTATCCCAGCATATATTTGATTAAACCACTAATCTGTAAATTTCTCGTACACAATGTTTTTTGTGTTCTCGCCCAGGTAGATGACATTTGATAGAAAAACAGCCAAAAGCAGACTTGCCAGCAAAGCTAATTTTCTTATATTTGGACTGTGGAAGAAAACCCACTTAAGAGCAGGTAACCGTGTAACCTTGGCACCAGACTAACAAGCAGTGTTTCACTGCCCTCTTTGGTTTAAAGTTTCAGACCTCTTTCACCTCCCCTACAGTTTTCCAACTTATGTTGGAAACTGGTGGACCTCACTTTTAAAACTTTCTGACAATTTAATTCACACAGTTCACACAGCAATTTAGCCCAGTGGATTTGTTGGATTTTAACACGTTTTACACAAGACAACAGCTTCTTTTCTTTTTTTTTAAACAAGCAACAAGACATAAACTGAACAGATTATACAAAGAATGTTCTACAAAAACAAAACAATCCCACTGCTGATGTTGACTCTACACATGACATAGTTTTCTTTTCATCTTTATCAATGTTATATAATTTATTTGATGTATTTGATTCTGTTCTATAAAGAACTGTGAGACAAACTCTTTATTGTACCCCTGACAAATTAAGCAGAGTTCTTCAACCAAAATCAAAGTGCTGCTGTTCTTAAAGTGAAAGTGTTAAAAGGTCTGTCGTCTGATCTGAAGACAACAAAACGTTTACTTACAACATGCTGCATTCAGACTCAAAGCGCTCCGTATGCCAGTAGCAACACTTGGACAGAAACTGTTCTCAGCATGTTTTTATCAGTTGTGTTTTTTTTGTTTTTGTTTTTGCCGCGTTCATGTATCGTTCACCTAAGAATGTCTAAGCTAGAGACATTATGTACATTTCCCTCAGCAGACACAGCCAACCACAAACTAACAAATCAACTGAAAGGTTTCGAGTGAACAGGCCTTCAAAGCAAACAGCACGTTTACTATAAATTTCATGTAATGTTTCTTATCGACAGACCTGCTGAATGAGTGGAAATTTGGAGTAAAAAAGGAAAATATTAGTAGTACAACTTGTTTCACTGCATTAAAAAAAAAAAAACATCTGTGTATTTATTGATATGATATAAAGCAGGTCTAACGTAGTAACACTGTCAGCATTCAAAGCACACTGCAGTTGAGCAATGGGAAAAGCTGACCTTAAATTCTTCTTACCTCATGTTTGAGCATTAAAAACAAACGGCCTTGTGATTTTTACCTGAGTGACTTCAGTAATCTGCTCTCCTCTATAGTTATTGAACAGTTACATCTTTCTTTTCTTTTGTGCATCTGTGTGTGTATGTGTGTGCGTGCAAGCCACAAATTGACATCACCAGTGGAAGTAATGAAGATGTAATTGGCTGTAACTTCTGAGTGAAAAGGCAACCACTAATGTGCAGTGAAGCAGGGCATGGTGTGGCTCAAACTGGAACTGGCTGCCCCGGGGGCTTATTCTCTGTGACAAATATAGGTGAGTTTTATCTGTTAAGCAGCACCAAGGACTTCTGTTGTTCTGTTGCACTGCTAAATTTTGTGACAGTGCCTATATACAGTATCTCCTGATCAGCCTTACTCTGCACTGTTATCAGTGAAGAAAGCTTCTTGCTTATGCGCTCGGCTCAGAAGTTATATATTGCTCTATTGTTATATCATCAATGCAGCGGTAAATAATTGTTCATCGACTCCTCGGTTGGTGACAGTTGAAAACCAGGAAGTCAAAACTTTTTTTTCAGCTGACAACAGACCAGATCTCTTTCACAGAGCTGCGTGGGTGTGACATTTACACTACTAGGATGCGGGTGATGTCAACAAACAGCACACTTTAAGAATTTCCAATCCTGGTTCACACTCTGAAAGGTGAGAGAAAGCGACAGATAAAGGGAGTGCGGGTGGGTGTGTATGAAAAGAATAAAAAAAAAAATGACAAGGTGTGAGGGACATTGCAAAAGAGTCTGGGACAGGCAGCAAAAAAGTGATGACAGCTGGAATGTCAAACTGACAGCCTGAGGTCTGCGTATGTCACTGTGTATGTTTTTGTGTGAGTGCAACCGAGCATACATGCATGTCAGGAGAGGAAACTAAATCATATTCATGCGGAGTTACAAGAAATATGATTCTCTCATACTTTAAAATCCTATTTTTTTTTCCAGCAGTTACGCTCTAAGTCAACATCTGGTTTCAACACTTAAGTAAAACGACTCTTTAACATAAATTCTTGCATTCATTAAATGTCATCACAAATAATTAATAGAAGACCAAGAATACCTACAAATTATTGAATCATTTTTTAGCCTGTTTAAGCCTTTAAAAAAAAAAAAAATCTGCAGCAGACATGTCCCTACAGCAGACAATTAAGACTAATCAGCCTCACTGTTTTGTCAGATATGATAGTACTTGTGAGGTTATAAACTATTACACTTGGCAGGGAGCAAATGTCTATTTTAATAAGCATTCTAGATATTATGTGTGTGTGTGTGTGAAGAGTTATTGTCCTTTCTCATGAGGTCAAAAACTGCATATGCTATCATTTAAAATGGGAGTGTCCATTGTGCAGAGCTGCATCCTCTATAAAATGTTAAGCGCCAACGTTTTTGGTGGTCAACTTGCCAAAAGCTGAAAACCCTTCATATCCACTCATATCCACAAAAAATAAACAATAAGTAAAAAATAAAATAAACCTCTGTTGACATGTTTAGCACATGCGAAGGGATCAGTAAAGTCTTTGGTTTTGCTAATATTGTATTGTATAAATGAAATGTATAATTGTTTTACATGTTTCAGCAGAACGTCTCTGAATACTTGAAGTGTGCTTGAAATGCCCTCATTATCAAGCTGCCACTTGTAGCTGTATCTACTGATGTCAACTGATTCTCTTTTAGGTATTAGTGCCAATATTTCATAAATATTTTTTTACAGATCAACCAGGATGAAACAGAAATTTTAGTTACGTTCAGAGTCTCAGAAACAGAAACTGACCAGCATTTCAAATTCTCTCATTTATACTGAGCCGGCAGACAAAATATCTAACGTGCCACTAAAAGCCTGTTAAAACTAAGACTTGAGGAGGACTGAAATAGATGTAGATATCTACTGCACACCAACAGCTGTTCCAGTGCCAACAACGGAGCCCATGGTCAGTTGTTTCAGTGTAGTTTCTAGGTCGACTAACACTAATGCAGTGCACTCACCAGGATTGGCATGCATCACGGGATTATTAGAGACCTTGAGATTCACATGTGCTGCTGAAGAATGCCAGACTGTGCAAGAGACCGGTCTGGTTATAAAAGCGTTAACCTGTTGAACGTCCACAGCAGTGAGTGAGGTCTTTGCCCGCAGAGCCATTTATCTAGAACATTAGCAGGAAAGTCTGAAATCACATGATGCACTTGTGCACTTACAAATGTGGGGTTATATGCTATTATCTTACATTAGAGGCACAAGAAATTCCCAAGAAAAGCAATGGGTTTGGCAGAGCTTGGTAAGGGTGCAAATAATAGGCCTGTAGAGAGACATTCAAACTGATTCCTTTTAAGAAACATCCATCTAAAATAAACTACACGCACACTAACACAAGTTAATTTTCACAAGGAAATCTTCCCAACCAGGGTGTTCATAAAGCAATGAGTCCGACAAGGCCACGGTTAATAGTCATTTTAGAATAGCTAAGGGGCTTTGTTAGGCACAAGGCCAAGCCAAGGCCTCCTGAGAGATATTGCTTTTAAAATGGGTACTACATATACCTGGCAACATTTCATAAAATAATCATACAGCCACAGAAAGAATTCAATAGATTAAAGATAACAAATAATTGCTTCTTTCCTATGTCAAGAAATGCAGCCCTTGAGATTTACGAGAATGTTAGCTGCGAGCAAAACACACAAGCGCCGACATAAACAGTGGGAGCAGGAGGTTCACCTCTGTTTTTCACCTTAGCACAAAAACACCCTTTTTCAGCTCCATTTTGGTGACTGTTGTAAAATCAACAGATCATTCTTAGCACACCGGTCATGAAAACAGCATGACCGGTGTCACTGAGCTACTCAGTGCTACTAATCTATCTGGTCATTGTAATTATAGCGGCTTTACACCAGCTGCAGAGGCAGGTCAGCTCACGGCCCAGAACTGTCCAGCTCATAAACCAACATTTTTTCTACAGTCCTACCAGGAATTTTCTTGGCACATATCATAAAGGTCCAAAAATTAATCATGGAATAAATATGACCTCTCTGAGGATCATAGTGTTTGTTTGTTTTTGATTTACCGTATATCTTCTATTAGTAGCCCAGGCGCTTATTAAAAAAATTATCCGGCCGGCCCGGCGTTTAAAAGAGACCGGCGGTTATTGGAGACCGGCTCTTAGTCCCTTCTCAGACAGAATTGTCACAGAAGTGAGAGGGAAAGAGGACCCAGGTGCAAATTTTAGACTGAGGTGACTGCGTTTACTTACAGCGCTCCAAAACGTATTCCAACAGTTCACAAATAATGCAGTTCCCAATTGTGCTCCTCCTTTGCTCCCGAGTGTCTCCTTGTCTGTGGTAGCCCAGTGCACGAGTGGTGCTCCCTGAAACTTCTCTCCGCCCGACTCTCCTCGAGAGGAAGCAAAAGACCAGAAAATCACAGTTAGCAGGTTCGCTAGCCGACAGTTCCAGTTCAGTGTAATAATCCCACTTCGACGGTTGCCG
>VURO01046268.1:0-15000 GCA_015108175.1 Pelvicachromis taeniatus | reverse complement strand
GTTGGAGTTTGCATGGTGAGAGTCAAGAGCTTCACCTGATTTAGAAGAGACAGGAAGTGAACACAGAAGTTACATAAACATTTAATAAACAGTTCTAACTCTAGTGCAGTTGAGGACAGTGTATATTACATAACAACAATGTCTGGCTTTTTCATTTTTTTCTTCACAAATGAGGTTTTTCATATATTCATATGATCAAATTCTAAGTAAAGGGTTAAGATATTTTAACTAAAAGTATTGTTTTGTTCTACGAAAACAGCATTGTTCATAAAAAGTGTAAATTTTTTCTCCTCCCTGTTGCTTTAATGTTCTTACCTTCTATGTATTTCTGTGGACGGCTCATCCTGCTGAGGCTTCAGATGACCTCAGATTCAGTCCAACTGTCTCTGAATCACAATAACAAAACAACAAATTATGTTAATTATTTGAATCAATTCCTTCAATATCTATTGAAACTTTTGCATCAAATTCACCTCTTTGCTCCTCACCTCAGGCTTTTCAAAAAGAAGTGAAGCGCACACCTTTCACAGCTCTCTGTTAAAAAAAACCTCCTGATGCCTTTAAGGATGAGGAGGAGGGTCTATCTACAGCGCAGCTCATCTATTATCAGACCAATTCAAACAGATACTAGAGCAGAATATTAGCTATAAATATTACAAATATTATCATTAACACATCAATAATTGTGTTTATTTACCTTAAACATTGAAATGTTAAAAAAGAGTTTCATCTGATAAGTCGGGTTAAATTGTATCAGCGGTATTTGTGCGTCTTTTATAGGAAATGTTTCTATAAAGACAGAAAAAAGAACGATGAAGCAAAGCTGTTGGTCAGTCCTGACTAATTCTGTACAATCCCTGTTTGTACTCATCGTCTTTGTTACCTGTGATCGCATCATTAACCCCTGATGGTTTCATTTAATTTCAGTTGAAAATATCTAAAGTGGAACAGGAGAGTAGTTACTGTATGTTTAACAATAACAGTAACTTTTATGGCTTTTTTTGAAAACGTGTTTCGGTCTTGCTTAGTATTTGCTTAGAATTTGCTAATTTAATTTTTTTTTTATTCCTAACACAGTGTAGCTTTGTGCAGCTACAAGGACATTAAATGTGTTTGTCAATTACTATTTCTCTCATGTTTTTCCTCACAGCAGTGCCTCACAATGCCGAATGCGGAAAGCACAGCCACAGGACATTTTGTAGTAAGTGACCACACATTAAAATATAATCAATAGTGATATCCACCTTATTTGTAGCTCTGTGGATGGTTCATTGTCTGTTTTTGGTATGTTTAGCTATTTCATAAAACGTCATAAATGCAGACAGACACACACACACACACACATCCAATACACCATAATAGCCTTCGCTCAGTCTCTCTTATGTATTACTGAGTGCAATTTTCCTATGTGTATTTTTACAGTACAGATGTCCATATTTAAAGTGCATTTTTAGTTGGTGTGATTTAACGGATGCAACATTTCAGATCTTGATTTGCTTAAATAACTTGTTCATCTGTTTATCTATTTCTAGGGGTTTTTATTAATGTGCATTTGTCTCTTGAAAACATTTTACAGATGTATATTTTTTATTATTTTAAACACAATACAGCTTTAATTTGGACTCAAAGCTGGTAAAAAGTAACTTGTTCACCATTGTTCACTATAATTTCTCAAACCTACAGCTCAGCGTAATATTCACAACTTTTTTGGCAGTTGTTTTTTTTTTATTGTTCACAATTATTTTATTACGTTTAAGTTTTTATTTTATTTTTTTATTTTACATTTTTGGATGGAAGCTTGACATGTTTGTGCCATTAACTTCGTAAAAGTAGTCTCCCTGTGTTCTCTGCTCAGCTTATTTTATAGTTTTTTATGAGAGAGAGCGAGAGAGAACAATCGAGCTCAGATTTGGAGAATCTGGAGGCCCAGTCAACATCTTAAACTCGTTGTTGTGTTTGTGTTTGTCGGAGACCACTGATCAATGGCCATGAGTACCATTCACAGAGAGTTGGGGAATGGCTGCAATCCCAGCACTGTACAAAGGTGAAAGATGTACCCTTAGGCCCTTTCCCTTTCATATGTTTTTTAATTGCTGATACTTATTTACAGCTTGTTTGTACACTGTGTATTTCATTAGGATCATTCACACACCCCCACAGTAGTGTACATATCTCTTTTTTATCTATTTGAACTTTGGTTGCTTATGTATATAGGACTACTTTGTGTCTTCTTTTTAAAAAAAAAAAAAAATCCTCTTGTTATAAGAGCCGTGTAACACCCAAAGTTCTCATTCGTGGGATAATAAAGGTTTATTTTATTCTGTTCTATTTATGGTAAATCAGATAGCTGTGACAAATACAGCTGCATTAACCAAACAGGAAACATGGCACACTGTGTATCACACAACAAAGTGGTTGACAGAAAAAAAACACACGCTAAATTATCACAAAATCTAAGCGTCAGCCCCTCCACTTTTCTTGTTTGTTTCTTCTTTGTTGGACTAAGTATTAACAAATACACTGATAGGTTGAAAACATTTAGTCTGGTCTAAAGTTTGTTTTAACATAGGTGTAGATATCATTGTTTTATCCCTGCATAGCTGTTTCAATCTGCAAAAAGCAGTTTTGTTTTTCAGATTTCACTACATTTCACTCTTTATCACCACACGTATGTTCTTACATTCAGTCTGTCAGCAAGGGTTCAACTTCCTGACCTTAGTTAGTCCTGCTGTTTCTGCATCACAAACACACACATTTATTCTTTACTAGTCATTAATATTTAATACTTTGACAAACAGCAGAAAAATATTTTTTTGCAGTATCGGCAAATATTTCTTCAACTTTTGGTCGACAGATAAGCTTTAAAACTAACTCTAAGTGTCTTTTTGCTTTTCTTAGAAGACACACTTGTGATATGTTTCTTTTTTTACAGGTTTATATTAAAAGAACTTTCTGTTAAATTTTAATAGATGGGGTTAGACTTTATCATAACTTCATATTTATGGTTAAAAAATATTGGTGCTTTAAATGTTTGTGGCATTAGCTTTTTAAAAGTAGCCTGAATTGACTTTCAGAAACATACAGATTTCTGAGGTACTTTGCAGGATATATCAAGCTCACACTTTCTGGCTGGAGGATATATTTCCAAACGTTCCTCCACTCAATCATCTAGCTCATCACCCCTCAAAAATGTAAAACTAAGATATGAAAGATATTTTCACAACAAATAAATGTTCACGTTTGTATGACTTTACCTTACATCCAAATTCAGTCTGCTGAAACAGACTAGAGGTTAATTAAAAAAATGACTTTGTTGTGACAAACAATGTTCAGAGTTTAAAATATTTTAAAACGCACTAGAGAAAAAAAAAGTGAGGAACACAGTATGATGCAACACGACAGGCAAATTGAGGCTATAAAGTCACATGACATAATGAGGGAAGTGGAAACAGGAGGGAAACTAAACACAGCTGGACAGCGTAAAGAGATGAATGGAAACTGAGAGATCAAATAAACTCTAATGCAAGTAGAAGCTGAAACAAAAAATACTAAAGAAGCACTTCAAGTTCACTCCGTTAAAATAAAGGATAAGCTCAAACATGTTAATGTCATCTGGGGAAGAATAGATTGTTTGTTTTTGTTTTTTGACTTTTTTAACATTTGAAAGCAGAGTTATTTATCTTTTATAGTGTGCTTTTAATTTTTATAGCTATGAGTGTTATTGCATGCTTTTATTGTGAAGTTTAGTTTTAGTTTATGTTCCCCGGGACACCCCCACCCTGACTACTAATTTTCCTCACCTGGGAGAGTTCACACCCTGGAGTCACACTGCTATTAGCCAATCGGGGTAAGAAAGTAAGTAAAGTTTATTTATATAGCACTTTTCACAGACATATGTCACAAAGTGATTCCTTCACAAGAGAGCAAAACACAATACAGTCAAAAATACATCATAAAACCCTTGATCTAATTAAAAGCTTCAAAGAAAAGACTGGTTTCTCTTAATCTTTTTAAATCTTATAGGTTGTCTTCACCCAGGATGCCTCCTGGACGCCTCCTGGGTGAGGTGTTCTGGGCATGTCCCACCGGGAGGAGGCCCCGGGGCAGACCCAGGACACGCTGGAGAGATTATATCTCTCGGCTGGCCTGGGAACGCCTTGGTGTTCCCCCGGATGAGCTGGAGGAGGTGGCTGGGGAGAGGGAGAGGGAGGTCTGGGCTTCTCTGCTTGGGCTGCTGCCCACGCGTCCCGGCCCTGGATAAGCGGAGGAAGATGGATGGATGGATGGATGGATGGTCTCTATAAGTCTGGAGTTTACCCGGTGATTACATTTTTTAGTACCTTTCGAGTTTCTGTTTTCATTCTGCCCGTAGTGCTAATTTTATTCACCAATAACATTTGAACAGGTTGTGGTTGCATTCAGGGAAACTGTATGAAGTGTAATATTTGAAAAAAGCAGCATCTTAAAACCCACCACTTTGACTGAATTTACTATATCCAACAAACAATTTGCTTTATTAAATAAGTAAATAATTTTACCTTCAAAATTTGTATCTTGAGCTCCAGTAAGTTTACGATACAAATGTCTAAACCTTTCACAGAAAACTGCAAGAAAAAGTCTATGTTTTAATTATAAATGAGGTCTTATATGGAGTCTTTGGGGTTGGGATTAATTGCCATGTAAACTCAGCTGGATCTTATAGGTTGTCTTTTTTGACTTAAATCCTTTTATTTGCTCAACTGAATTAAAACAATGAAGCTGGCCTTGATGTTTATGCACACAGTATTTTACAATTTTACTGTAAACATTCACTTCCTCTTATTCAAGGAAACCAGATAGCTGTGACAAACACAGCTGCATGAACCAAACAGGAAACTGAGCACACTGTGTGTCAGACATTAACATGGCTGACTGAGGCAACCACATGTTAAATTATCACATAATCTAAGAGTTAGCTCCTCTGTTGTTCTTTGTTGAACTAAATGTACAGATACACTGAATTGGTTCTCAGGTTTTGTTTCAATTTATGTGCAGATAATATTTTATCCCTGCATACCTGTTTTAATCTTCAAAGAGCAGTTTTGTCCAGATTTGTGTTTGTTTGATGATCACTCGGATCTGAATGAAGCTCCTTCCTGTTGTGTTATCACTGCATGAATGTTATTATCTTCGTCATGCCGAAGCTTTGGCATCCTGACATCAGAATTGGTCCAAAGAAAGTCATTTATTCTGTAAAATTCATGTTTCATTCAAGCTTAGACAAACGGCATAAAAAAAATCTCTTTGTATTATTGCAGATAATTCTTTTAGACAGAAAAACCTTAAGTTATTTATATAATGTAACTTTCTGTTAAAGTTTTAATTTTTAATTTCAAGGATTGGGATTTTACTTGAACACTTTTAGTTTCCTTTCATTTAAAACTATGAAAAGAGTTATTTTCAGCATCATCGAGGCCACTGAAGAGATACTGGTTCACTTTTAGTCTGGAGCCAAAGATTTGCTGCACCCCTCTCTTTCATTCGTGTCTGTGAGCTTTATATTTATACATTTACAATTATATTGTAAAATTATTTGATTCAGATCTTTCAGTAAGGGAGTTTCAAATGTAAATAGATTTTGAAAGCAATTAGAAATGACATCATTCACGCTTATATATGTCTTGTAATTGTGTTCTAGACTCAACTGAAAGTGTCCAGTCACTTCTCATTTGTCAGAAATGTTAAAAAAAAATGGTAAAAGGGAAAAGTAATATGACTTGTTAACCTAGTAATCTCTTAGTAGTACACCCTTAGGCTCTTCAGCTTAACACAACAAAAAGGAAGAGGGCACCACCTTGTGGCATTATTCTGCAATTGGGCTTTAATTTACAAAAGAAGGAGGTGCTGAAAGTGGAGAGCCTTGTGAGAGGTTCTACTAGCAGGAAGGATGGAGATGAGGAGGAAAGATGTGATGAAGGGAGTCGGGATGTAGAAACTTAATTACTTAATCTAATTTCTTCAGTTGAACACAAACACAACATTGTTTAAAAGAGTCATACAGCAAGATCAATTCAGAACTTGGAAAGGTGCAACACTAAAGATTTTACAAGAACAATGGCTCTAAAACCAGAACAAAAAGACTGATAGGCCAAGTTTAATCCAGTTTTGCAGTATATGATTCTCCTATCATTACCTGAGAGATTGGCATTTATTGTTTTCCATGAAACTACAACAACAAAGCAGTCTGTTTAATTGTAAATGTTATCAAAATTAATAAAAAAAAACAAACAAAGAACATTCAAAGAAAGGGCTTAGCATTGTTTGACATTGTTGCTTATATTTTTCTTCTAGGTCATCTTTACTTTATGAGTTAAAGTTTTTTATTTGTCACAGTTGAGACAGTCAGCCTCCTTTAAAAAAAATCTGATAGCTGTGGTAACCATAGCTACATTAACCAAACAGGAAACATGACACAGTATGTATCAGATAGAATCATCACTGACTAAAGAAACCACTTGTTAAATCATCACCTCTCAAAAACGTGAAACTAAGATATGAAAGATGGATTTTGTTGGCCTATAGTCTTGTCTTTCCTTAATTGTGGCTAATAATGTTCAAAACAAACAAACAAAAGCACTGCAACAAAAAAGACAGGAACACACTATGGTGCAAAAAACACAGTTAAATGCAATAAAGGTGAACATGTAGGAAATAATAGACACAATGCAATAGACCAATAAAAACAAGAACTGAAAAACAATGAGTGAACTTAACACAGGATAAAGAGACGAAGAGAAAATAATATAGAAATCTGAATATAAATGAAAGTAATAAGTGACCTAAGAATCACAAAGAATGCTCAAAAAAGATATTTGAGTGCACAAATATAAAACCCTTGGTCCGAGACTCGGGACCATGACATCGTTATGTACTAATCTTTACTTCAGGAAGTTCTAGGCTGTGTCATGGTTCATAGCTCGAATACACTCTCTGTTAAAATAAAGGATAATTCAAATATCTGAATGGGACATTCAGCAAGATCAGTTTAGAACTTGGCCAATGACAAATACAAAATCACCATTTGTTCTCATTGTTGTTACTTTTATTACAACAACTTTAGAAACTAATCATGGTCAACATACAACACATACATTTAATAAGAATAGCAGAAGCATGAATTTCTTTTTTTGTGGATTATTTTCATGTATATTTGTTTTTTCCCCTTATTTTAAACAGGCTTTAGGTGCATAAATGTAAACAGTCATTGTGCAGCATAAAAGAGGAACTTAGTGGCCAAAATACAATTGCAAAACTATTCACTATCTGTTGAGCGTGACTTAGCTTTTTATTAACTTTTCAAAGTGTATCAGTGTTTGTGAACAATGACTTGTGTATATACCTTTCAGCACTGAAGGTGGCTTTCCAGATGTACCCACATACAGTCAAGACAAGCTGGATGGTCGCTCTCCTCTTTAGTCCAAAGGATGTGCTGTTCATGTTTTCCAAAAATAACTTTAGTTTTCCACTTCGCCTCAGTGGACTTTAAACGGTCTTTGAGCCAAAACAGATGGTGGTGTTTCTGGATTATGCAGCCATATCTTTGCGTGATAGAGCTTTGACCTGCGTTTGTGCACAGCTGGCTGTTTTTACAGACAGTGATTTCTGGAATGGTTCTGAACCCATTCATGGATTTCAGGTTTGCTCCTTGTGGACAGACCTTGCTCAAGATTGTCTGAATCTTTTGATTTATGTACTGTAGATAAGACACTAAAAAATCTTTTCAATTTTGCATTGAGGAACTGAAAGTCTTCAATTTAGAGACGTGTCATTGATGTGACATGGCAGTTTCACTGTCTCACAAGATAAAAAAATGAAGCTTATGTGTAAGTTAAATAAGGAAGATCTGTAGACATACATCGACCTGCTTCCAGGACGTTTGGTGGCTAATCAAGGCTTTACATCACTTTCACTTTCCCTCGCTGTCAAGCTCACTCATCAGATCACAGGTCTAGTCCAATCATATTTCTGCTGGCCTTCTTCAGGCCAATCAGCCTCCACTCGGCATGCTTTAAGTCTCACTGCTCATCTGTCATTCTCTCTTGCAGAGGCCTTCGTAAAACCCACCTCTTCCTCTCCCATGTCACTCAGGCTTCATCCAAACCTCCATCTTCATCTTCATCAGTGGCGTTTAGACTTCCCTAATTCTCATCACTGCTGGGATTCGATTTTGCTGTCATGGGCCATCTGAACCGAATCACCAAACAGCGTAATTAAATTCTGTATATCAATAAATCATGCTTCTAATGATCTCTCCTTATTGAAATATTAGTTAATATTATCCTCATTTAAAATGCAGCAAATGGTTCAATGTTTGTTTTACATGGACGTATAAAAAAAGACTTTATTTTTTTTTTAACTTTGTGCCAAATATTGCCCTATGTGAAAAAATTCATCCTTTGTCTCGTCAGTCCATTTTGCCCAGTCTCTTATTGTCGACTTGTGAACTCTGACCTTAACTGAGACTAGACAGGCCTGTATTTCTTTAGATGTTGTTCTGGTTGTTCTGTTGATGTGTTCTTGGAGTAATTTTGATAGGTTGGATACTAATGGGAAGATTCCCCACTGTTACAAGTTTTCTTCATTGTGTATAATGAGTCTCACTGTGGTTCACTGGAGTCCCAAAGCATTTGAAATGGCTTTGTTACCGTTTCCAGACTGATAGATGTCGATGACTTTAAGTGATTTCTTGATTCCACAGGTCTGACAGCAATCAGTCGTGGCTGTGTGAAATTGAGCATGGCTTTAATTTTTCCCCTTAAGAGGCGGTAAAGGTATATAAGCCTGGAGTAGATGCTCCTGAGACAGAGGTCAGAGAGGCACAGCTAACTGTCTAGCACACATTATTTTCAAATATTGAAAACACAATGACAAGAAGTCAACAGACCGGAATTGTATATTTCCATCAAACAGCTGTTTTATCTGGATCAGTGGGATTCAAACTTTTCCAGGATAATTGTTTTTGCAAAAGCTTAAAAAAATACAATAAACAAAATAAATGGTTGGAAACCGTTTCACTGGTAGAGAACAGCAACACAATAATAATGTAAATGAAGACAAAACATATAAGACACAAAATATTATTCAAGTACTCAGATTGTTTTGTTTTGTGCGCTGAACTCGATGTCCAACATTTACAAATTGTCCAGTTAAGTTATTTCTGGTTTCTCAAAGATGCTTCTTTGCGGTGTAGTGCACCATTTATCAGACCAACACTTCACCTTTTACCTCCGTCCTGTCACAGATTTCTCCATCAGGATTTTCTTCCTGCCAGTTGTGTGGCTCTTTGTCGTTCCAATAAATCACACTAAGAGATAGAAACAAACAAACAAACAATAACTGCTTCAGTAAAAACTATTTTTTCCATTCTGGGAATAAAAACACTGTTTGAACATCAGCGGTGAGCTGTTCACCCACAGCCATGCACCCTCTTTTGTAGATAAGTGTTCTTTTCTAAACACTAATATAAACTGAAGTCTCACCTCAGCTGGTACAATACAACTTTTAGTATAGTTTTTCAGCACTTTTCCTTTGAAATAAAATCAAAACTATACATCATTTATTTTTGAGTATATTTACATAACGTGATACAGTACATGTACTTCATAAAAAGCTCATGTTCTGCTTCAAATTAGGAGCATACAACATACAGCACACTAATAAGCACTTTAGGTCAGCCTATTAAAAGTACTTATTTGAGTGAGAAATCTTAGGCTCTGTTGTTAGTGGTTAGTAGTTGTAATGTATTTGATTCAAAAATATGGTTGCTGAATATGTACAAGTGTAATGTTATAGCAGTACTTTACAATTTCACAGGTAGTGTCAGAAGTTCATGTTGCAGATATGACCATCCTGCGTTAATGCGTCATCATAACAAATGAAACACCCATAGTGGTAATATATCGCTTTTATCCTGATCGGTAGATTTTTAAAGTGTTGAGACTGATGAATGCAGTCTGTATAATATACAGTAAGGGTGCAGGCAAAGGTTAGACTGACTCCCCGGGATGGGCAATTGCAAGCCTCGAATGAAAAAGTGTTTTTGTTTTTTGCATTTAAAAATATTTTCTAGTAATACGTGTCATAATTGAGACAAATGATGCAAAATAGTTATGTCCACCTTGACATTAAGCTTTATTGTATGTTGGCCCAGTGGTTCTTAACGGGTGTGCCAGGAGGTAAGCAAGATATTTAAAGGAAGTAGGTGTTCTTCAGTTAGATGAAACAGCATTTTAAAATGCCACAATGACAGTGCTTGTTAAATAAAAAAAGAAAAATGTAGGTGGTCACATATTTTGTGAATAACGAGGGCGTTTTTGTGCTAGTTTTATTTAAACATGTGAGCTGCAAACCAAACAAGAGTGTATGTACAGTGTTGCAAATGTTTTCATGTCCTGTGTGCGTGCGTGCATGTGTGTGTGTGTGTGAGAATCGTCTTGTGCATTGACTGTCATGTGTCTTTCATGTCAGAGGTGATTTTGTATTTTTTGAGTGTGAAGTCGTCTCTTTACTTTCTGTAGCTGCAATAAAGTACTGAAGTCAAAAGATGGCCAGGGCACATATAACAGCACATATAAACTCTGCTTCTTTTGTAATTTAAAGCAATCAGAACTTTTATTGCTGTTAAATAAAGTGTATGAATAAACGTGCACAAACTCACAGAAGTAGAACGTGAAAAAGACAACAGTCGCCAGGAGAACACAGACAATCATCACCGCCACTACTCTTGTGGTGACTTTTGACCCTCTGTTTGATTGTTCATGTTGAGATTCAAAAACTTCATCTGTTGAATTTTTAGAGGAGACAGGAGTGGATTAATTAAATAACACAAAATAGTGTAGCTGTGTACAGGTAAAAGGACACTGAAGTATTTATTAGTAATGATTCAGTATTTATGAGTTATAGCAGTTACAGGTTGGAGGACAACAGCTGCATAGACCAACAGGAAACACTGACATGTATAATGGATAGCCACATGTCGACTACGTCACAAACCCCAATAGTTCCCCTTTTTTCTCCTATCAGTAAAACTTAAAGTCTGAATGATTACGTTTTGCAAATATGCAGAGCAAATATCATCATCTATAGACTTGCAGAATGATGATAGATTTTAAAATATGTGCGGATAATCCAGTTTTTATTCCAGAATAAACATGTTACGTTCAAATAGCTTTTATACAGAACAAACGTAAAGTCGTCTTTACCTTCCCCCACATCGCAGCTGTCTGAATGGCTCATCTTTTCAGGCTTAAAGATCCCGAGTTCAGAGTTAGTCCAGCTGTCTCTGAATAATTGAAAATTTATGTTTTACTGAAGCTTCTGACAAAAGCAGAAAAACACGACTATTTATCGCTATTTCTCCTGAAGCTGCGTTTGGTCTTACCTCTCTGCAGGCTGTTCAAAAGAAACACTACATCTCATTTTCACAACTGAATTATTATAATGGGGAGGAGACTTTATCCACAGTCTAGTTCCTCATATTTGAATAACACTTTTCACAAAATCCACTTTTTATACATTTCATGGAAACTACTGTTCTTTCGTCAATTAATTAAAATACCACAAAGACCACAGCCCTGCAGGCGCTGCAATCTTCTCCATAGTTTGATTGCAGGACTCACAACCTTCATCTCTTTTCTCCTTCCTAACATTTTTAATTGTTCAGCATTCCAGTAGAGACAAAAAAAACTGACATGACCAGGAATTAGTACCACTGTACCACTTTGTGGCTGAGTTGTTCTCATTTCCATTCGCTTCCACATTGTTATAATACCCCACACTTCACAGTGGAATCTTTAGGAGTGGGGAAATTTCACGACTGGACTGGTTGCACAGTTGGGGTCCTATTACAGTACAACGCTGGAACTCACTGCGCTCCTGAGAGCGACCCATTCTTTCACAGATGTTTGTAGAAGCGGTCTGCATCCTCTAGGTGCCCGAGTTTAGACACCTGTGAAAATGATTGGAACAGGTCAATAATTTGGATGGGTGAATGAATATTTTTGGCAATATGTAGTGTAGACACGTTGGACTAGACACAGTTACAGATACTTATATACAGTTAACAACAACAGTAATGTCAAGGAGCTTTGTACTGCTGGGTAAAGTCTTTAAAACCAGGGCTGCACTGGTAATCTGGCATACAGGGCATTTTCCTGTTGGGCAAGCACACTTTTGGGCTCAATTGCAGGGCCACTGCCTGCTTGCCCTATAAGCACTGATAGCAGCCCATTTGTTCAATTTCATCACTGACACTGTTTTGCCCAATCAAATCTCTTAACGTAACCAGGCCCTCCCCTCCCCTACCTTCACTACTCACACGCCTTGTAGAACATTTGCTTGTGTACGTTAGCTGTTGTGGCTGCTGCTGCTTGAGGTTTTGCAGAGGGAACATACCTAAAGATTCTCCTTTCTAAATAGAGTGAGACATCAGATTCATGGATTTCATTTTTTGATTATTTAATAGCGCAATAATTTTTTTTTTATTAGAGTCAAAAATATTTTTCTCACTTAAGCATATAAGGTGCAGCGCCTGTGCTAATGAATATAAGCGGCAGACGTTACATTGATAATAATCATTTTATCTGTTGTGGGTTTCATGGTCTGAAAACATTTAATGTGAACATGTAATGGAAACATTTTGTTATCTGTTCACACGAATCAGTTAACATCATGAGAAAAATATATATGCATATCTGTGTCAGTGTACGTGTGTGCGTGCATGTGTGTTTATGTGCCCTGTGTTCGACTTGAGACGCAGCGTTCACAGGTGAGCTTGAAGGACAGGATGGAGAGACAATAACAGCTTTGTTATCACGGGGGTTGTTTTTTGTTCAGTCCAGCCATGAGACCACGAGACTGGTGCTGATACGAGGGCCGCATGAAAAGATGGTGATTTTCCGTTTTAGTGCGAACAACTGCATTATTGATTTTACAGTTGATCTGTAGTTGATCGGATCTCCGTCACTGGTCACCGGGTCTCTCAATTTCCTGCTGGAGAGCGGTGAGTTTCTCCAAGACCTCATCCATGCTGCGCTCAATGAGCATAGTCTGAGTGTTTTCACGAGGCTCGTGAGCTTCGCCATGATGTTTTCCGTGTTGCGATCAATGAGCACAGACTGAGTACAGATTGAGTACAGACTCACGGCTCTCCCCATTGTCTCAATCAATGTGGACAGCCTTGTGGGAGTTTAAACAGCTGTAACCACTTTCTTCAATTATTGATAAGCCAGGGCCAAGCCAGCTCCGATCAGCAAGAGCCCTGTTATCATGGTTCCGAAAAGGTAGATGTCTTCAATGTCCTCAATCGACAGTGCCACCAGGCACACGGCCCTCCAGTTCTTCCACCCGTCCATCGCGTATCCGGCAGGGAAAGTCCCACCAGGACATTCAGGCTCTCTCGAGCCCAGGCTTCTTGTGGAGAAGAGGGTGTCAATTGGATTCAGGGACCTGGAGAGCTTGTGGCACAGTGGTGAACTGGAAATCACAGTAATAATTTTATAATGATTTAATTTATTCTATTGTAATATGTATTTGTTAAGTATGAAGCGTTTCAGTCCACTGTGACGATGGACTGTGTCGGTATATTTGCAGATTGTACACTAAAGGCTGACACATAAAGCCGCAGTGGTTTTATTTAAGTGTGCAACACGTCTCCTCTTCTATGTTAGACTGCTGTGTGGTGCAGACTTATACGTGGCTGTAAGTAGTGGAGAAGTCATGCATTTCTCTAGATAAGGCAGATATTTGGCCATAAAACACAATGCCCATCTTTGTGACAAACTAACACAGCATATCAGCACAAAGACCTCGTACCAACTGTCATCACAGTAGTGGATGGGAGGGATTTTAACTTTTTCCAGCCATAGGACCATACAGTCATTATGTCAACCATGAATTTCTTTGTAGACCAAAGTATTCGAGAGTCAAATGTGATGCAGACAGGACAATGATCCCAGGCACAGCAGCAAATCTACAAAACAATATCTGAAAAGGAAAATAGTGAACATGTTGCAATGGCCCAGCCAAGATCCAGACTTCAGCTTGTGGTACTGTGGTGAGAATCCTCCACAATTATGTGAGAGATTGATAATCATACTACTGCTTCTGATACTACTGCATATGCTAATGCGACTAATAATAATGAAGTTATTGCCTTTAAAGGTGATGATCTTTGCTGCTAATCTTCTAATCTGGAACAGTATTGTTTGACATATTTAAGTCATGAGGACCGTTTTACTTCCAGATGTTTTTTTTTTTTTGTTGTTGTTGTTGTTGAATGAGTGGGAATCCCAGGCCCACATCACAGGTGTAGCTGTAAACAAAGGGAAGGTCTAAGTTTGGGTGTCCTAGTATGGGTGATAAGAGCAGACCATTCTTGAAATCTTAAAAAGTAATCTGACACTGTGGTGAATTTGGCTTTGTTTCTGTTTTAGTGGATTCAGCAGTTTAGAAAGTTGGGAGAAATTAGTGAGAAACTAGTGGCACCAGCAGGGTGTTAAATTTAACCAAAATGTAGTCCTTGAAACGTATTCAGTAGTTTTCATCACAGTAAAGGTGGATCTTTGTAAACCAGGTACCACCAGCTCAAAATGGAAATGGAGGATACTCCCAGGGATGAACATCTGGGCTGATGGATGGTGAATTTCTGTTTGGTGACGATGTTTTGGACCCAAAAAATTAATAAATGGGGCCTGTTGGCCTAACAGCATGGCATTTCCTTCTGTTAATGTTAGTTATGATGATGTAAGAATATAAACCTGGAGGTAATGTTTTATATTGTACTCATTTCTGTCATCTTAGAAATGATAACACTTTCCTCAATGTTGCCTCCAGGTCTTTTTTTTTTTTTTTTTTAATTTTTTTTTTTTTAAATCTGTTGTTTTAGTTTAGTTTAATTTAAACTTAAAGATGAAATTTAAGTTTAAATTTAAGATGAAAAGATGAAAAACAACAACACTGACA
>VURO01046266.1:0-10649 GCA_015108175.1 Pelvicachromis taeniatus | reverse complement strand
AAAGACAATTTCTAGCCCTCACTCCCTAGCTCTTAAACAGGAGAAAAATTCACCCCGAAAGGAAAAGGCAGCTCCCCCCTTCAGCCTCACACAAAACGCACACAGGGGTGGAACCTTCCACCGTAATGCACAGCACGCAATGGAAAAGGTTTGGGAAACCGGGACCAGGTCAGCGTCCGCTGTCACCGCCGCCCGCACACACGCTCGCTCGCTACTCTCCCCTTCTTGACAGCTGCCGCGGTGGCCTTTTGAATCCCATCACGTGCGTCCAGATCCAATCAGCAGCTCAGAGCGCTTCCGTGGGGGAGGAACCTGCAGAGACTCTTAGAGAACCACACAGCACACACACATAGATCCCACACTCCCCAGGCTCCTTAAGGTCACAGACCGTAACAATGGAATACATTCTTCAGGCCAAATGTCATAAAGGAGGTTAAGAAGCACAGTCAGCAGAAGGTCATCCAGAAAATCATCAAGATGATTATACGAGTGAGTTGCATTTTTTGTGTATTAAAGGTTAAAGCTGCATTCAGGGGCAAATATTTTTATTTATTTTCTGTGTTTTTTAACATTAACGTGCATACAGTGACAAGACAAATTAAATCTTTGTCCTTGTTTTCTAGTTTTGATCTTAGAATGAAATATAGTCAAAAAGAACATTGTTTGCTTTGTTTGTATGATGATCCTGAACTAATAATGCCATCTTTTTTCTTCTTGAGTATCTCTAAAAATTGATCTACTTTTTGATAACTAGACTCATAAGTTTCTTAACTTTCCCCTGTTTTCATTGTAAAACAGATCAGTACATTTGATGAAATGGTATTAATTTTGTGTCTTTTTGTCTTCAGCCTTTGAACAAGAAATGGCATCGCCGTTGTTGTTGTTACATCTCCTTACACCACCACCAGGAGGACAAAGGTCTCCAAAAATCAGCGCAAGTGATGCAAGCCAGAGACTTGTAGTCTTTCATAAGGTAATTATATCATAAAATTTCAATAATATGAAAATCTTTGAGCAGTCTTACTTAGTTTATAGTTTTTTTCTGTAGTTACACATAATTTCTATGAATAATTTTCAGTTTCCTTATGTCAACCCCAGTCATGCTGCAGTCTGGAAGAGTATCTCTGCAATCAACAATGTCAGCAACCATACCTCCTCGCTGTCGGGTACCAGAAGAGCAAGATTGACACCTTCTACATCACCATGGAGCAACCATGGGTAGAGGAGGCGATAGCGCAGTAGGTAGAGTGCTTTTCATGATCGGAAGGTCATGAAAAGCACTCTACCTACGGGGGAAGCGGTTCGAGTCCACTGAACCGCTTCCCCTCAGGTACCCCTGAGCAAGGTACTCTACAATGCTCCCTGGGTGCCATATTGACAGCAACCCACTGCTGGGTTAAATAAAGTATCTTAAATCTCATTCCATGCCAGGCAAGCACTCACTTGATGAACTTTTCAAAGCACATTTTGTCTTTAATTTGAGAGCTGTATAGTGAAAATGTCAGATCTAAAGTTTTATAAACCTTTTGACATGCAAAGGTCATACAATATTCAGATGAGACAGTGTACATTGTACTTGTACATTCACAATTTTTTGAAGACAATATAAATGTTGTTTTTTTTTTTTTGGGGGGGGGGGGGAATTTTGTGCAATGTAATTGTTTTTCATAATTTAATTTGAACACTTTTCAGTGTAGAAAGCCTGACACTATGGGGAGTGAAGCCAACACTAACCAGAAGGTTAAAAATTGTATCTCAGCAGAGTCACTTGTTCAGTCTCTAAAGTGTTATTTTAACTCTGTTTTGAGAGTTAAAACATGAACTCTGGCAGAGTGTTACATTTTTTAACTTTTTCAAAAATGTTGATTTAACTCTAGAGAGTGTGGAGCTATATAAACCCTGAAAAAGTGTTGAAAATGACCGTGAGAGTTAATTTAACACTGGTCTCTCTTTTAACTTACACAGCAGACTTTCCTCCTGCTGTAGACAGGCTGAACTTTATTATAGCAGATGTTTGTCCGCTCTTACTGAGCAGAGCGTAAAAAGCACTCACACACCTGTTCAGCCTCTTTAATACTATATTTCATTCTCTGTATAAAGCAGTTGTAGCATAAGTTTAACCTTTTTAGATTTTTCTAATAATATAGTTTTATCTGCTAGCAGTAGGCTCCTCTTATCCATAATTGTGATTCGTCAGATTCTGCCAACGCCATCCCTTTCATGTGAACGCGCAGGGGACACCCAGGGTTAATCTATCGAGCTGATAAACAGCCCCTTGTGACCGCTCGTTGATTTGATTTCTGCAGGTGAAAGGTAAGTTGATCCAGATAATGTGAAGATATCACCGAGTACGCCGAAATCGCTTCGTAGTTCAGGATCCAGCTGCTGGACCTTTGGGAAAGGACTGTTGTTCCATTGTTGTCCCATAGAGGATTCATAGAGTGTTCTTCATAATTATTTTTCATAATGCTCCAGATGTTTTAATTTGGTGAAAAATCTGCACTACAGACAGGCCGGTTCAGCACCTGGGCTCTTCTACTGTGAAGCCATGCTTGTTGTAATAGATGTTGTATGAAGAAACGTGCTATATTTTCTTTAAGCAACAACATACAATGAGCTCCATATATTTTAGGACAGTGGTAGTTTCTGTGATTTTAAATCAAGCAATCTTGATGGACAATGTCCGGACCTTTAAATTCATTTAAATTAGGAATGACACCATTTTTAAACACAGTGCCCCATTTTCAGAGGTTCAAAAATTTGTATAGATGTAAAATTACAGATTAAAAACAAATTATTTTGAAAATTAACAAGTAATATACATGAAAATTCTCAGCAATGGATTTTTTTCAAAATGACATAAGCATGAAACTGACAGCTCTTTGGTAAACTCAGCTGTGTGAGAGAGTAAAGTTAGAAAATATAGACATATCTTGAAGTAAAAATAGTTCTATAAAAAGCATTTTGTGATTACTGAACAATCATTGTAAGAAGCGTCCACGCTGCATGCTATTGGACAAAAATGCTTAGGGACAAGACCGATCCCTGTGCACTGATTGGCAGATGGAGACCTGAGATGAAGCGCAGAGACCTCGGGTGTCGTTCAGACAGCTGCAGGTGTTCTATCCGGCACACAGGTGAGTGCACTGCGCGTTTCGTGACGCTCAATATGACTGGCTTTAAACACAATTAACAGAGATTCAGCACTCTGGCAAAGCTGGGGAAACACACTGTCTTTGTTTTTATTTCCAGGCTTTGCCGAAGATACTCACCTGTGCGTTATCAGGAAAACAGAGCCAGAGTTTACCTGCGGAGATGTTACAATGTTATTACAACGTTGTTATTGTATGCAAGTCGCAAGCTGTTGTTATGTCGGGAAAAAACCCGAACATATTTCACTATATTTGAAACAATTAAATGTAACTATCTATTAATTGTCTAGCTTGTTGTAAGAGCCAAAACGAATGTATGTTTTGTTTATTTGTTATGGTGACACAGGTGTTTAGATTTTCCTGCACCCAGGTGATTGCACGGGGGTGTGGGTCGTATGTTATTTACGTGACGCCGGACTTTTGGGGAGTTGGTTTTTGAGTGGTTTAGGGACAAACTTTTCTTTTGAACGTCATTTATAGCACGTCAGTTAATAAATGCGCTATTTATTTTGTTTGAAAACGAAAGTTTTGCAAAATGGAAGTGAGACTCAGCATGGCTTATTGGAGACGCGTCACAGAGCAAAAACCACCTCAGCCAGTCGCGGCTTTGTTTGCGGATCGCAATATTTAGTAAACAGAAAAACGTCGTTGTTATGTCGCATGCATCAGACCGATCAAGAGGATTTATGATTTATTTGGTCGGACGCTGTTCTTAAAGTAGTTATTTTAATGGCGCCGCCACAATGGCGCGGAGGAACGCAACACACCCTTCAGAAGCGGTACGACACGCGGATTCACTCTGTGTATTATTGAATGTTTTGAACACAGTTTGTCAGTGTCACCGCTTGTCCATTGGGGACATTGGTTTGGTTTGCGTTCTGTGCGTGCATGAGCTTGATTTGGCAAGCTGGTGGAAGCTGATCTGATTTTGACAGCTTGTGACGCTGTAGATACTGCGCATAAGCATTGACTGTGATCTGTCCTTCAAGCTGTGTGAAATGTAAGGCTGCGTTTGATGCATGTAAGGAAGTGACAATAAGTGAAGCAAAAGAAACCGATCAGAAACTTGACGAGAAAAGAGCTGCAAAACTGACGGCTAAAGCACTTGTTATAAAATGGAAACTTTGCAGAAAGAGCGAAAATTTCACGTTAACAAAATTAAAGGGTTAACCCGTGATATCAAAGAATTGATGAAAAATGATGATAATGCAAAAACTTGGGAAAACGGAATGATTTGTATCAAAATGCTAAAGCATGAATCATTCATTTTATTGATCCATAAAGGTGAGCAAAACGCTCATATTGACTGGTTTGGACGCATAACAAAATGTTATTGAACATGAGAAACAGTGGCTTCTCGAAGCTGGAAGACCTGTTATGGACAAAGGCAATGAAGCTGAGAATGTGTCTACTGCTGTTACTTTAGACGTGCCTGTTTCTGCTAAGATTGTTTTATCAAAGGAGTTGGTTTCTTCCACAAAAGGTCAACATAATGTCTCAAAATCTCCAAAGCAGGTTAAATCAACATCTGACATACAAGATGAAATACAATCAGGTGACAGTGTTTCAAATGTAGGAAGCAGAAATAAGGGAAGTTCTTCAGGCATGAGCTCCAGAGTGTCAACATCAGCGTGGATAATGGCTGAAGCTGAAGCTGCTGCACTCATTCTAAGACAAAAACTGCTTAAAGATAAGCACGCCTTGGAGGAGCACGAAGCACAGTTAAGGAGACAGCGGGAGAAACTGGAGCTGGAAACAAATATAGCTGCCACAGTTGCAAAAATGAAAATCCTGGGAGGCTCAAAAGGATCCAGCATTAGAAGTAAACTATCAAGAATGTCTGATGGTATGGAATCATATTTTGGAAAGGGACAAAAGGTGACTAAAGCGTTGAATACGAGAACTGGTGATCTTGTACATGAAAAGCAATATGTGGAGCATAATGTTGCAGATTCACAATCTCTCTTAACTGCAGGCATCTCAACTAGACTCTTTCTGAAAACCCCTTGGCATATCAGTCTAACATTAGAAGTGCACATAAGAGAGATATGTGCCTTCTCAAGTTTCTAGTCATGAAGAAGAATATAACATTTTATCTGTCATGAGTAAGCAAAATGAACTCACTTCTTTATTAATCCAACAGCATGGTCTTTCTTCATTACCTAAAAAGGAGATCCCAGTTTTTGATGGAGATCCACATCAGTACCAGACTTTTATTCAATCATTTGAACACAACATTGTAAGCAGAAATAAAAACCCTGGAGACTGTCTTTATTATTTGGAACAATACACAAAAGGACAACCAAGAGAACTTGTGAGGAGTTGCCTACACATGACTTCAGAAGCAGGATTCAGAAACGCAATGTTTTTATTATGGCAGCCTTTTGGCAACAAACATAAGCTTGACACAGCATGCAGGAACAAAGCTCTTTCTTGGTCTTCAATAAAAGCAGAGGACAAGAAAGCTCTTCAAGCTTACACAATATTTCTCGGAGGTTGTTGTAATGCTATGGAAGATCTTAGTTATATGTAGGAGCTTGACATGCCTGCCAACATGTTAGCTATAACCAAGAAGCTACCCTATAGGCTGAGAGATAAGTGGAGGACAGTAGTCTGTGATTTTCATGAAAAATGTAATCGACCAACCAAATTTAAGGATATGGTGAATTTTCTTGAAAAACAAGTAAAGATTGTGACTGACCCAGTGTTTGGGGACATCAAAGATATCTGCATGACAAACAGAGACACAAAAAAAACCTAAGTCACAAGTCCACGCAAGATTTCTGTGAAATAGCAAAGTTTTATGGGGTGATATTCACATGTTTAGCCTCAAGAGCCATTCATATTGAAATGGCAACATCACTGGTCACAGACTCTTTTATCAATGCCCTATGTCGCTTTATTGCCAGACGTGGACAAGTAAAAGAACTGCGATCTGACAACGGAACCAATTTTGTGGGAGCCCATCGCGAGCTGAAGAAAATGTTAGCAGATTGGAATCAACAATCTGCTAACATACACAATACCCAGTCGTGGCTTTGTTTGTGGATGGACGTCGCAACACTTGTAATGCTAAACGGCCTTAAAACTGAAGTTGCATTATGTGAAGCAGTTGTTATCTTTCAATCACTATTTTAAATGATTAAATAAGTCGATTTGTTGTTTTCTCCATAAAATAATGAAATAAATGCCCATCATAATTTCTACAATTCAGATTCTGATTTTTCTGTTACGTATCAGCACACTTTCAAAATAGCTCCAGATGGTCTGATGGGGAGGTGTTAATAATAAAGATAAGAAATACTTAATTTGTCCACACACAAAAAATGCTGTGAAATTACAGCAATTACAGCAGTCAATTAAGTAAAAAAAAAAGAAAAAGTGAAGTTTACAATAAATTAAAATCTAACAAGGAGTTTAAATATTAAATTAATACAGGTGACATGAAAAATATCTGTCTTTGTGTCATCGAAGGTGAAAGAGATGTCTAGTTTCAGAGGATGGAGGATGGACGGGATCCACATGCACACAACAAGCGCATATTTGATTTCCCTGATTTTTTTCTCATCACAACCCCAAAGGGATTTGTTTCTCCTCCCAGGATCAACTCACAGTAACTAACAAGCAAAACTGTGCTTTTCCTTGTTAGCCAAATCTGTAAAGCACTGCACTGTGGAGCTTTGATATAAATGAGCAAAAAATATTTTTAAAAAACTGATTAAACAGTAGGAAATTATATTAGATATTATTTCCCCCCAGATATAAATAACTGAAGTCAACACAAAAGGTTTTATGTTCTAGAAAAACAGGAATTTGTTTGTGTGCAACGCAACAATGTACCAGCACCTTAGACGCATTTCTGAGACACATTTGGTGGTGGTCAGTGCTGCTGCCTCACAGCAACACAGTTGAGGTTCAGCCTGCTGGCTTGCTGTTTCCTGTCTGTGTGAAGTGTAAGTGGCCAGACTGTACCAGTGTGGGTTTTTTCCCACTGTCCAAAATCAAAGTTGCATAAACAGTCATTGCAATGTGTTGGTGGACACTGAAGAAGTAACAAATTCTTCAATCCAACTGTTTCATTCCAATTTTCTTTAAATTCATGCATGGTTGGATACAATAACCTAAAGCTTGATGGATAATATATTCCTCATCTCATTGCAGCCATGCCATCTGATTCTGGTGCTGCATCCTTGGATGTTCCTTCTCCTTGCACATCTGCAGCTAACCCAACAAATGCAGAAGTCACTTGTGCTAAAGCATCTTCAAGTGTGTGTCAGGCAGCAGCAGCTGTGACCAGTGGTGACAGGTTATCTGCTGATGGTGAAGATAAAGATGAATCATTCACTGAGAGTCAGCTGGAGAACACAGACGAGACTCTTGATGAGACGAAGTGGATCCGTCCTGATTTGCCCAGCAGATGTACTTGGAAGCTGGGCGCACCCATGTCAGAGTCGCCTCATAGCCACTCAGCACGGTAAGAGTTTGTAGAAACAAAAAGGTCGCTGTGTAGAGGAGAGGACGCTCTGAGCTCAAGCTCAGTCTTGAAATAAAACTAGTGACTCTGTCCATTTCACTCTTTCCAGCTAGAGTTGAGTCACCAGCAAGATTTCATGCTGATTTGACAAACAGATGTCCCACATACACTCATGGGTCACTTTATTAGGTACACTTGTTCAACTGCTGGTTAATCCAAATATGTAAACAGTCAATCACACGGCAGCAACTCAGTGCACATAGACACAATTTAGATGATCCGCTTAAGTTCAAACAAAGCATCAGAATGAGGGAAAATGGTGATGTTTTTCCACCACATTCAAACTGCAGGGTTAAAGTTTGATGTAAACAACATGAAAACATGGATCCATCTTGTCATGTATCAGTGGTTCTGGCTCCTTGTGGTGGTGGATATTTTTTGACAAACTTTGGGCTCCTTTAGTGTTTGTAAAGCTCAGATCATCTCAGCTCACATGTCACCAATCCAGGTCTCCATCCAAAAGAAAATCTTTGTCAGGCGATCGAATCGTGCAACGGTATCATGTCGACATGGACGAAAAATCTCTGAGGAATGTTTCCTAGCAAGGTGTACCTAATAAATTGCCCAGTGAATGTATGTTGTGATGATATTTCTGCTATTTTTAAATAAGGTCTAATCAGATATAATGAACATGACATCCTGTATAGTATCTCCTAGATAGTAATGAATGGTAATTGGTAATGGTAATCTTACATTACAGCACCAAGCCCACTGGCATCCTCCCCAACATCCTTGAGAAAATTGGACACACACCTCTGGTTCGCCTTAACAAAATCCCCAAAGAGTTTGGGCTCAAGTGTGATATCTGTGAGTAAAAGATGTGAAAAATTATGTGAAAATAAGCAGTTTATCTGAAAAAGACCTTTATTTGCTTCTGGATTTGCAAAATCTTAAAAAAAAATTAAGTACAGTATTAAAATTATTATTATTATGCATTTAAGTAAATAATTCTACATGAAAGTTTGCCTGTAAACCTGTAAATAATGGCAAGAAACTTAGAGAAAGTTTCACATTTTTCATTCATTGTTTAAGTTTTAGTACCATACAAAACCAATTTAAACAGAATTGACCTTTTAGAATATAAAACATGACATTAACATTAATAAATAAACTACATGATCCTTAACCTGATTGTTATCCATGTACTTGTACTTTAAAGGTACAACTTTAATCCACAAGATATGGATTTCATATTTATGGATATGAAATGTTACGTTTTTTCTCTGAACAGTCCCTTTCACTCACCCCACAATGACACTGATATGTCCTTCCAAGAAAATGAGCAGGAGTGCAGTCTTCTTATTTTCAGGATAGAAGACGCTTTAAATGTCCTAACAGCAGCTTTATTGTTCTCCCTCCTGAGCAGCAAGAAAGCTGATAAGTTTACTGTGTTTAGTGGGGTGAAAAAAAAGCTGCTTGGATGAGAGTGTAGCTGAGCAGCAGCAGATTAGAGAGGGAAATCTCACCAGGCTTACCATATTTGTGCAAAAGGACTTCTTTTAGGGGATATGTCATTAAGTCGATGCATCCAAGTGGAAGAGGTGCCGTTGTTCTAAGCTAGGGCTGTTGATCCCACTGTGTCCCTCTTGGCTTCCTGCTCAGCTGTTAAAAAGGGAGCGTTGAAGTATCATGTAGCTTGTGGCCTTAGGTTTTCCACTGTGTGACTGTTGTCTTGTTTGAGGAGGCAGCTTGCTCCCCTGGATGGAGAGGTGAGACTGAAAGACTCTTTGTTCTGTCATTCAACAGAGTAAATAAATAAAATAAACTTGAAAGCTGTTAGAGTTTATTTTTATTTTCGGCACCTTAACAAGATGTTCTGCTGTAGCTGGCGGGCATGTTATTATCCCTGTGTTGCTTTGAGTTTGCAAAAGGGCATCTCCAGATCTCACACTCCCCAAATTTAATTTCTGTAATTACATTAGACGCAGTCAGTCAGGATTACAGAGGCAGATCTGACATGAACTATTCTCTATGGAAATAAAAGACATGGTCTGCCATAGACACAGACTTTCAGCAGGACAAACACAGGCAAACTAAAAACTAGATTCTGGTGGGAACCAGAATCTAGTTACAAAGGACAGAAGCATGCTTTTCATACCTGTTAACCTTTTAGCAGGTGATTGGTGAGCCATCTAAGTTTAAAGTTGGGTTTGATTTAAAAAACTTTAAGATGTTTCCTCTCAAATTACCAACCCTAGATGGGGCCACGGTGACCTGGTAAAGGGTAATAAGTATTATTCTTGTCCTGGCAGTGGTTCAGTCCTAGTTATTTAAAATGCATATTAAATATGTCATGTATTATCTAACGTAAACCTTATGGATTAACTGTAAACAGTCTGTGATGCAATATTTCTTTTTTGTTTTTAATGGGTGACTGCGTTTAGTGGCCAAGTGTGAGTTCTTCAATGCAGGAGGAAGTGTGAAAGACAGGATCGCCCTGCGCATGGTGGAGGACGCCGAGAGAGCCGGGCTCCTTAAACCAGGAGACACGATCATCGAGCCCACCTCTGGAAACACGGGTACGTCAGTGTGAGCGAATGAGCTGACAGCTGTATTATAACTATATCATGAAGGAAAAAGGTCATTTATATAAATCGTGCTCTTTGTGCAGGTATTGGCCTTGCCCTCATAGCTGCAGTAAAAGGCTACCACTGCATCATTGTGATGCCTGAGAAGATGAGCATGGAGAAGGTAAGTAGCTCAGTTTCTTCTTTCCAGTGTGAGGAATCTATTGAAGTGTCATCTTCCCCTGTGTCCTAGGTGCATGTGCTGCGAGCTCTCGGGGCAGAAATTGTGCGCACACCCACAGCTGCAGCTTTTGATTCACCAGAGTCTCATATACGTACGGCCTGGCGTCTGAAGAACGAGATCCCCAACTCGCACATCCTCGACCAGTATCGCAATGCAAGCAACCCCTTGGCTCACTACGACACCACAGCTGAGGAGATACTGGAGCAGTGTGA
>VURO01046265.1:0-14843 GCA_015108175.1 Pelvicachromis taeniatus | reverse complement strand
TAGCTGGACTGGCCCGGTATGCCCGATAGCGATTTTTTTGTTTTTATTTGTTTTTTGTAAGAGTATAAACAATGAAAGGTGTTGGATTGGCCAATTGGTCATGATCGACTCTGGGCTGGACCAATTACAGCAGAGGAGGTCGGATGCACCCTCCCCCTTACTTATCAATCTTATAGACGAACTAAAGAAAATGGAGAACAAAAAAGGAAAGAAGGTGCAGAAAAAATTAGGGCCAAAAAGAAACAAGCCCTTTCAGGCAGACGCTGCCAAATGTGTAAAAATAACAGAACAATTCTGTTTAGCAACAGGTTTAGGTCCACAGGTTTAGCAACGTCACCAAGTGGTGGAGGCCAGCCAGCAGGTGGATGAGGGAAAGGGGAGGCAGGAGGAAGAGAGACCCGAGGCGGCTGCCGGTCCGAGTGGTAGGGAAACCCTAACCCTTTGAATAAACGCCTGGACTATAATTGGAAGATATACGGTATTATTTTATGTATTATAAAATACATATTTATTTATGTGGCAGAGATGGCTCAGTAGGTAGAGTGTTGGCCCCATGAAGGTCGGGGGTTCAAATCCAAATCTACCCTGAGGTACCCCTGAGCAAGGTACTGTCTCTACACACTGCCCCGTGGACGCTGGATTGGTGGCTGCTCACTGCTTCACTGAGTGAATGGGTTAAATGCAGATTACTAATTTCCTATGGGATTAATAAAATATACATTATTATTATTTAAATGTGGGTGTTTTTCAGATGCAGAACTGGTGCTTCCCACTATACGCAGCGCTGTGGAGAAACAGCTGAACCTAATTGCGCTGGGTAAGGCCAACTACCAGCAGGTCCTGCAGCACGCGCTGGATATCTTCAAGAGGAAGTTTCACTACTTTGTTGACTCCATTACCAGTAAGTCCAGTGAAACCACAGGAACACAGTGTCACAAGTTCCTTAAATGGATTATCTGGTACAAAGCCTGAAGGATGTTGTTTATCACAACATCACTTCTCAAACACTCAGTTTGTGGTGTATATACAGCCCTGACTAGGCTGTCACTGCCAAAACTTGCATTTCCTACATCATCCTGTTATCTTGAAGTAAAGTAGGACATTCTAGTAGAAAACCGCTTGAAACAACCTCAAGTTTTATATTACTGTGATCCCATCCATCTATTTTCTAAACCAATTGTCCAATTCAAAGTTGCGCGGTTAAGCCTGGCTCACCAGTCTATTGATGAGTGGTAGCTGTAAGTCAGGAGGTACAACAGGTTGGGGTGTCTGGTGACCTCACACTGAATGTTTATTGAGTAAGAAAACCGTGCAACAGTGCTGTAATTGCAGTTTTACGTGAACAAGAAACATGTGACCTGTGAATGCAGAGGAGACACATTATTAAAGCACACTGCAGGTTCCAGTTCCAGACTTTGTATGTTATGTTTTCCAGACATGGATGAGTTGATGGAGGTCTCCTTTTCTCCCATTGCTGCTACTGGGAAGCCCCTGTCCCGCTGCGGCAAATGCCACCGCTTCATGAAGTACATCCAGGTAAGCAGTCAAAGCTACTAACCCCCCGTCTGAAGCAAAAGACAGATTGAAGACTGTTGGAGCATGATTGTACAAGAAATTCCTAACCCTATAGAGCTCTCTGCAGTTCAAATCCATTGAACATGATTCACAGCCTGAAATACCATTGGCTGGGTTTAAGGCCAAGGACTTTGGAAATTCTGTATTTTTGATATATTGTGGCATTTTTTAATCATCCAAGAAATTAACCTTGCGATTCTAATTCACAGCCACATGACTGGGATATAGACACATAAGTCTACCGTCAGTCAATTGTTACTTTAAATAACAAAAGCACCATTTATGTGTAGACCACTCACTGTGGCCTTGAGAATTCAGCTGATGTGCTTCCTTTATTACCATCTCTGATGGAAGCACTTTTAAATTCATGAATGAATCATGAAGCTGCAGTTCTGCTAATTCCCACTGTATGAGATACAGTGTGAATGCGAAAGTTTGGGCAACCTTGTTAATCGTCATGATTTTCCTGTATAAATCATTGGTTGTTACAATAAAAAATGTCAGTTAAATATATCATATAGGAGACGTACACAGTGATCATTGAGAAGTGAAATGAAGTTTATTGGATTTACCACAGATTTACAGAAAGCGTGCAATAATTCTTTAAACAAAATTAGGCAGGTGCATAAATTTGGGCGCCACAAAAAAGAAATGAAATCAATATTTAGTAGATCCTCCTTTTAACTGACATTTTTTTATCGTAACAACCAAAGATTTATACAGGAAAATCATGACGATTAACAAGGTTGCCCAAACTTTCACATCCCACTGTATATGAGCGATGTACCAACACAGTAGTCTCCATTAGCCTTTTTCTCCAGGAACTACATAAGACAAGCAAACATACAAATTTTTTTTGTCTTTTTGTCTTCTATGGATTTAACAAAATGCAGCCTTTACTGTCTTTTCTCCATACTTTACTGTTGGGGAAAAAAAAAAAACATCAGTACACACTGGTATGATTCTATTTTCCATTGGTAAACATGATGCACAACAGTTAAGCAGCACTTGTACTGAAACGGGCAATTTCATAAGTTTTAAGTATTATAATACTTGATCTGTATGTTCCACACTAAACTGATAAGAAGAGGACTTCATATATAATAGCTAAGCATCAAGCGGCGAAGACATAGATGTGTTTTTTCAGACCGTGCTTCCTTATTCTGCTGTCACTAGAACCCTTGAGTGTGAAAAGTTGATGTCTCATGCAACCACTTTTTTTGTTTCTTTGTTTGGTGGGGTGTTTGCAAGTAATTCTGGGTCTTGGGACTGCACTGGGTCCAACTTGTTGAAACCTCCAGAAATGTGGTGCGAGCATCTGAGTGCACTGAGATTACTCTAACTTGTTGCTTGATGAGTGATATTGATATAAAGTGGCCTTTAACCACTTGATGGTAAAACGTGTAACTGCCCTTGAGTGGCAGTGAATGATTCTTAAATGAAATGAAGCAAACATGTGCATGCAGGCCAAGCCCAGCAGACTCCACTGCTCTCACTGTGACGAGACCTACAGTCTTCCCCAGAATGGAGCCATCAAGCTTTACAAGGAGCTCCGCTGTCCACTGGATGACTTTGAGCTTGTGCTGTGGACTTCTGGGGCACGGGGAAAGAGCTACCCCCTGTGCCCCTACTGCTTCAGCAACCCACCATTCAGGGACATGAAGAAAGGTAGGGCAGAATGGGAGTGTTATGTTAACTATGATTCTTGGAGGGTTTCAAGGGTCATGCTAGTTAACCACTGCCCAACAACCAAACTAATCCCTAATATAATTTTTCTGGTAAATGGTCAATGGACTGATTCTTATATAGTGCGTTTCAACTCTCCCAGAACACTCAAAGCGCTTTATACAACATGCGACATTCACACAAGCAGCACTTTCTTCAATACTTTAAGTGCTTTCTAGCTAACATTCACAAACATTCATACTGCATCGGAGAGCAACTTGGGGTTAGTATTTTGGCATGCAGAATGAGGGAGCCAGGGATCAAACCACCAACCTTCTGATCAGCAACTGACCTGCTCTACTGAAAAATGTCAAACCGAAAAATGCAAGAGCTTATCGGTTTGAGCCTACCTTCAAAAAGGTATTTCTATGAAATAAACCACTCTTACAGAGTACTTAAACTACAGTACTAGACAGTACTGCCTAGTCTTATCTTTAAGATAAGCATACTGTTCCGTGGTCCTCTTCTGGAGGTGGATTTGAGGGTGGTTCAGCTGAACTCAAGCACAGTACATTTATATTATCTGTCCACGAAGCCAGATAACACTCACCAATTAGTTAAACTGCAGGAATGTCTTAAAGACATAAAGGTATGTATGATCTCTAATTTTCTTCCTCTAAATTCACATGAAACTGAGGTTATTGTACTTAGCCCTAAAAATCTTAGAAATATGCTAAGATTGTACCAACACTTTCTTAACAATGGTTGCCTCTGTAAAATTGCTGTGGTAAATAATGACTGAATGTTGTAGGAATGTTAGAGGACAGTATGTCAACTCTTCTAACATGCACCAATAAAACCTCAGAATGAAAGGGAGAAAGTGAGAAAACTACAAGATATTAAGATGCTGGTTCTCCCCTTCATTGAACTGAAGTTGACTGTATAATGAATGAATACTTGAAAGAGCTAAAAACACACAATACAATACACACTGCTCACATTTATGCACCACTGTCTTTGGAAAAAGGACCCTGTTTCTTGTGCTTTTTGGTCTCCGGCCCTCTGACACTGGCGCTGCTCTCCATGTCTGCTTTTCTCAGGTATGGGATGCAATGAATGTACCCATCCATCATGTCAGCACTCTCTCAACTCGTTGGGCATTGGACAGTGTGTGGAGTGTGATAGTGGGGTTTTAGTGTTGGACCCCACCTCTGGACCAAAATGGAGGATGGCCTGTAATAAATGCAACGTGGTGGTGCACTTCTTTGAACATGCACACAAAGTGCAGGTAAGAAAATTATTGTACATGGACTGACATGTATAGATGTTGTTTGACTGACCACACACTAGACTACAAACGGGTAGCATTCAAACTTTCTCACATATTCATACAGCACTTCATTCTATGCACTTTACTCTCTTTATTGCCATTGCATCCTCACCTAGTGCCAAGGTAGAGTCATCATTTCATAATGTTTTTGTACAGAGAGCATGCAACTTGCTCACAGAAAGGTCAAATTGGGGTATTTTCAGCTTTTTTCCATCTCAAACAAGCATCTTTAAATGTTAGTGTTACTTAAACTGAGGAAAGCATGACAGTACCTCAGTTCATTGATTTATTTCTTTTTTTTATGCTGTTTTCCTTGCTCTCAGGTTGCACAGGAGAGCTGTGATGTCTGTGATGCCTCTCTGGTTGCAGTGGACTTTAACAAGACTCGCACTCCTCTTCCTGCCAGTGAGACCCAACACACGGGCTGTGTTTTTTGTGATCCAGTGTTTCAGGATCTGGTGGAGCTCAAGCATGCCACCATGCGTCATTCCATGCACCGTGGTGGGGGTGGGAGAAGAGGAGGACGGGGACGTGGACGGGGACGTCGTGGCAATGCTAAAAAACCTAAAGATAAAATGGCTGCCCTAGCTGCTTATTTTGTATAGTTTCTGTGTGTATTGTGTCCTTTTGCATGTCATTACATAAACTGGTTTTCTTCTGATAATTGATAAGTGGTATTTTTGGATGTATCAATGTGTGTGAATGTTATATATAAAACACTTACTTTGAAAAAGCACAGAAAAAAGTGCTTGTGTATGAGACAAGTTGTATTTAGTGGTCAGTTAAAGTAGAAAAGTGCTATATAAGTACTAGAACCATTTATCATTGTGCCTTGTATGCTTTAAACCACATTCACAGAGTCACACATTACTTTAGTCTATGCACTTTTTATCTATTGTTCACACTTAGAGCCGCTTCAGTGTCTTGTTCCAGCACACTTCCAACACATGCACTAGAAGAAGCTTGGAACTTGGTCTTCCGCTAATCAGAATGTCAGGGTTCTTAACATAAACCCACAATAATATTTACAAAATGCTGGGTCACCGACCCAACACCATGACACAAATGCAACCTCCGAATGCACAATCAGGCTGTACCAGTAAGCTTAAGTAAATTCATCTCAATATTAGTTTTAACTTTGTATAAACTGCAACTGGTAAGATTAGATGTTACAAACGGGTAATGAAAATGTGATATAAAGGCTAACATTTTGTCATTATTTTATCAGCATTCCAAAAAAAAACCCTATTGTGAACATTTTTGTCTATTTTTTTTTAATTTACTTTAGTCCAGTTATTATTTTTAGAAAGAAAGTTGGAGATGACTATAATTACAGTTATGTGTATAATAATAGCAGTCTAACATTACTAGTTTAAGTACTGATTTTGACCAAACTGATAATACAACATGGGAACAAATTCATGACTAGGTATAGCAGAGTGATGGCCAACCAACACACATGATATGCATGCTGCTCAAATTAAAAGCAGAGTGGAGTTCAGTCAGGGAGGCCATTCAATCTGTAAAGAAATGGGTGTCAATTATGGCCCTTATTTGTGGAAGGAAAGCAGCAGATGTTGGTTGTTTCAGACATTGCACTGAGAAAAAAACTTTGATCAAAAAGTTGATTGGAGACAAAAAAAATGTGCAGAAAATAATTGGCCTCTCAGCTAAAAAGATCCCAAATGCTTTGAAATGGGAAAGAAAACCAGAAACGTGGTAGAAAAAGGAATACTACCATCTGCCCAGATCATAGAACAACAAGAATGGCACAGCAGCATCCAATGATCAGCTCCAGTGAGATCAAAGAAGATCTCCATTTACCTATGAGTACTTCCAACAATCAGAAGACGCCTCTGTGAAGCCAAACTATTTGCAAGAAACCCTCGTAAAGTACCACTGCTGAAAAAACATGTATTAAAAAGGTTACAGTTTGCCAAAGAACACATTGGAGTGGCCTAAAGAGATGTGGTGCAGCATTCTACGGACGCGTGAGTTGGAGATAAAAAGTATCTGCATTTCAGGAGCGGGACCACGCCTCAAAACACGCTCCTTCAAGTTCTTCTCTATAAATGTTCCCCCAGTTCTACAAGCCGTTCATTCTCGTTAATGAGGACGTGGGCCCACCTAGTGAAATAAAGATTGGCTTGTATTCAGTGTTTGCGGACCTCAATCCGATTGAGAATTTGTGGCGTGACCTCAAAAATTCTGTTCTGTGTGGCAAAATTGTCATTTCATTTTCATTTTCTACTATAAATATTCAGTTTGTACATGAAATTGCAGACACAATTTTTTTTTGAACAACCTATTATTGTTCTTCATTTTCAGTAAAAATAAAGACACGGAAAAAAAAAAAAAGAATTGGTCATGTTTTCATTTGGGATTGAATGTGTACTGCTCCCAGTGCCTTTGTATGTATGGAAATGGCTGCTATTAAGAACATGGATCTGTTTTTTTAAACACACTTCTATTTTGCACATACCTAAGACAGCTGGGTCAAATAATCTGTTTTTCATGCTACAAACGATTTTTTCAGGCTAAATGGAGATCTTCTAAATCAGCAACATGCCATTTCCTCTGCAGCTTACAGATAATCTGCTTTAAGAAAATGTTTAATTGCCCAATTACATTTTTAACATGACATATACACATTGATTGACAGAGATGGCATTTGAGAGTTATACCAGGATGTCAAGTACTTCTGATTTAAGGCTTTCTTTTTCAGGGAAGCTACAGTATCCAGAGTCATGCGCAGTGTAGATGTAATCCTATTAAAAAGATAATCGACTTCTGTGGGAGTAGTTCAGGTAGCTGCTCTCCACTGTGTGGGCACATGGCATTAAAGACAATAACACCGGATTAATTATATTCTTAAGCTTAGTTTACAGCACTTTCAATAAGACATCTACTGTTTTACTGCTTAACACTTGTTAAGCAGGGAACTTTCCTCCTTATAGAACACCCAGCACAAACATTGATAACTGAAATTGAGTTGAATACTACATCTTATCAAACAAGGTGGACAAGAAAAAAAGCTCTGAAAAAGCTCAGACCCCCGTCTGCATGCCAAATATCCTTGGGAATGATACTAACCCCAAGTTGCTCTCTGATGCATCTATCTGAGTATGAATTAGAAGCACTTTGCATAGTGCTTGTGACAATGAGGCAAGTTGTGTAATGTGCTTTGTTCAGAGTAGAAAAGTACTATATAGAACAAGTCCTAAAAATGGGGGAAAAAAATAAAACATGTGCAAATTTGTTTTTTTTTTAATGTCATTTTATTACAAATTAAACATTCAATCATTTATTGGAGACAACCATTAAATAGCATTAAAATCAGTGTTCCATAAAAAGCAGTTGTAGCTTTGTAGAATAGAATAAATATGCACTGAGGAGTTCTGTTAGTGGATTAAAAGATCATTCATCTAAGGCTTTCATTCAATAAAGGCTTTCATCTCTGGCTGTGCAGCAGGAGTACAAGGAGAATGATCAGTCTTCATCTGCATCATCAAAGGCAACACCAGTCGCTTGCTGCTTTCTGCAAACACACATAGACAGTGGTTTGTTTTCATTCACATCAGTAGCATCACTGCTCTGTTACAGTCCTGCGAGACACACCATACTTTTTAACCCCTGGGTTGATGAGTGAGGAGCCTGGAAGTCTTCTCTTCATGGTCACTGCTGGAGCACTGTTCTGCTGCTGCTGCCAGGGCTCAAACTCTAAGGGAGAATGGAACAGTTTTCCATTAGTGAAAATGTTTAATTGCCCAATTACATTGTTAACATGACATGTACACGTTTATTGAAAGAGATGGAATACTTCAATATAAATATAAGAACCAGATATAAGATCATTTTTGTATTCAGTACTGTGATGGCTGCAGCTACAGTCACACAATGGTAATATGTACCAAATGCATAACACTACACTTACATTTTTTTTACATATAGGATTTAATTTACAGGATAATAAAGAATTGGTTTGGAATTAATTTACATACTCACATAATACTGTATTCTAAAATTAGTGCAGACATTTTAGCACCTTGAAGATTAAATCATGCATAATAATACACTATTATGCATGATTTAATCTCTGTTTTCTGAGTTACCTCAGTTGCAGCTGCTCTGGTCCCTTGGTTGATGGGCCAAGAGGTGAAAGAGGGGCAGAGCAAGCCTATATGGAGAATGGCTCATACCATAACCTTGGATCATGGGGGGAATTTGAATTTGTTATGTTAGTTTCAGTTATGATTTTGTGTGTTCTACCCCTTTGTGTTTTCACTTAAAACAGCTGAAAATAAAGGCTAAGTCATTATCATTCATTATGATGTTTAAGAAAATTTGAGCCTCTTTCAAGATTAAAGGTTATTGCATGATAATGCACTGGTAGTCCACATGTGCAGAACCACATCTATGTGTTTGGAGTTCTGTACCAGTGGGCCAGTGTCACAAAACATGCAGAACAACTACTCCAGTCAAGACATAATGGCTAATAAATCCAAGTTCGTTTATTTGTTTTTGTTTTATTTTTTTTCTTCTCTTCTTCATCATATATGATTTTCTCCTTTGGGATGAATAAAATTTTTCTTATTCATCATGGTGAACAAGGGGCACTTCTAATATGATCCAGAATTAACAGGTATACCTGTAGCCCAAAAATCTTATTTTCCTTCAGGCAATTTCCATTATCTTTCCAAAAGATGGGATGGGACAATAGACCCATTTAACATTTCCCAGGTAAATGTCCCAAAAAAACTATTAAGGATTTCACAACATGGTCCACTTTACAACCTCTGCTGATTTAATTTCACACATTAAAATGAAGAGCAGCATCTCTTGATGCAAGCCAACTTCAGCTACCATAACACATACATGATTATACATACATGAAGTTTCTGTTGTGGTTTAATTATGTTTCTAACCTCTAGAAAGTGTGTCCTGCTTTAAATTCCTGACTGAAAGCATGCATCAATGGAATGATTTATGAGCAAACATCCATAGGTTGTATAGAAAAGGTGGCCGCAGCCAGTGTGACATCACATTTTGATTTTGAAGCCTCAGTATTGGAGTTTGGCCAATGTCATACTGATTATTTACAGCCATTTCACAAATGTATATCTGTATGTATACCTGTGGGCCTTCTTTGGTAATTTTTTACTGGACTGGCTGAGGGGGGTCCACTTGAGGGGCCTCCATCTGTGAGGGGACATCTTACAGTCAGTACTGATCTGAAAGCAAGTTAGTTTTAATTCTGCATAAAATGAGAGTCACAACTACAAAGTGAATTCACTGTCAAGCTGTATGAGTCTGTCAGCCATTGTGAACAGCAGCTCCCTCAACTTGTCTGTGGCCTGTGGACCTTCCAGTCTGGACAGGGTTACACTCAGGTCTGCTGGACTGGATCCTAAACGCAGCTCTGCACCAACCTCATGCACCACAACAGACACATCTCCACTATTGCAGGAAGTCCTGAGGGAAACACAGAGGTATATTCAGCCTCACTTACCTGACCACGACTTTTTATAGTCCCATTCAAGAAATAATTCATGCGTTGACATGAATGTCCTAAAACTCACCTGAGTTTTAGGACATAATCCTCTGTAGAGTTTAAGGCAAACTTCTGTCCCTGAACACATAAGGGATGACAGAAATTATGACAGCATACTGAGTGAATGAGAAAAAACTCAGAATACTTACAAGGTGCTTCAGGCTGTCGTTAGTGTACTCCACACTCCAGACATTTGCAGCATCTGTCAGACTACAGCACACGATAAATCCCGTTTTAGTGCGCAAACTACTAATAATTCATTTTCCTCATAGCTTATGTCCACGCACAAACGTATTTCTTCCGAATAAAAAAAGATTCAAATTACAAATGAACTCTGGCTAATAATAACATCTGACTCACCAGACACTAAGCATTCCGTCTTTCCTGCGAGTGTAACAAAGAAATTTACATTGGCTTGTTTTATCCAACACGGTGCAATAGGAATTTACACTAACAGCCATGTCTCCACCATGGATCACGGAAGAACAATACAAGAAAAACAGGCATCTGCAACTTGCATGCCCCAGAGTACACCGCTTCATCGCACGAGCGCCAAACACCTTTAATAAGCGCCACCCTCTGGCCTGGAATGATCACTGCACTGGCTTCCTCTCTCTCTCTCTCTTTCTCTGTGTAATCGGCATTCCAATTGTTGGATGGAGGAGCAAAGCTAGAAAAAAAAAATACTTATGATAATGATCCTTTTAGGATCTTGTGTTTTGTTCTCTATACTCTGTGGATTCTGTTCCTGAACCCAGAGCATGCTCTTGTCCACCTGTGTTAGCTAAATAACACTGGACGCCGCCCTGTGGACATTAACTTTACTGAAGAGAATACTTGCACCTAATTGCACTTCTTTCCTCCTAAACAGAAAATCTAACAATTCCACTGCCCATCTTACTTTCACATCTTGCTTACTGTAATAATTCCATATTAATTTTCTTCATCTTATTGAGTTGAAACTTTCCTGCCTTATATCTTACTCTGTTACCATGTCACCATACATCTCTTAGTGAAGCATCATATATGAACTATATGATTTAAACCGTGTCTCATGATATCTACTAAGTTTGATCCCTTTCCTCTTCTATAGGGTAACATTCTTTCCTTTTTCCCTCAATGAAATATTTCTTTTAGGACCATGACCTTAGAAACAGGAATGTGTTCTTTTATGCTGGATAATTGAGATAGTTTTGTGGCTGTTTAATTCATGCTTGCATGAATTCATGCATGTTTTTATTATTGTATATAAGTTCCTAATGGTAAATAGTACAAGAGCAGAAGGAAAACAAATAGGATAGAATAGAATAGAATAACCTTTTATTTTCATTGTACATGCTCAACAAAATTAAGGGTGCCATACGCCAACTAGTAAAAAAAAACCCCAAAACCCCAAAAAACAATATACATAGTACAGACATCAGGAATAAGTAGCAAACAGAAAAGATATATACATTCATGAGGAATATATACAAACTAGAGGAACATACACAAAACAAGAGAAAGGCACACAATAGAAAGGCACATATTGGAGAGCAAAGCGCTTGGAAGCAGGGCAGAAAGACTTGGTCTGAGTGTAGAGTCTGAATGTGAGTGGCCTGAGTGATGAGGGTTACCAGTGATTTTTTGGGAAGTGTTAATTAACACTCGAGAACGCGAGTGTTAATTAATCTGAAAATATCTTAAAAGTTTATTTTGTGACCCAGAAAGAGTAATATTTAAAAGTTTGTAGCTGCACTTCTCTGCCATTGCCGCGTTTGTGTTTTGGATGAAATGCATTCTGGGTTATTTAGCTGTATCAAGTCCACACAAGTCACCACCGATGCATGCTCGGTAAAAGGGGCGGAGCGAGAACACATCCAGGAATTTTTCGCATTCTTGGCTTGATGCGTACTGTAGCTGTGTCCCAAAACCTAGGCCGCATCCTTCAGAGGCTGTATTTGTGTCATGGTGTTGGGTCGGTGACCAAGCATTTTGTAAATATTATTATGGGTTTATGTTAAGAGCTTTTTTAAAAAACTTTCTTTAGAGCAAAACAATGACAGTGACTTATTGAAACTTACACAAACATATATCACACCACCTTTCTCTTTTTCATAAAATGAACTTCTTTAAATTTGGGGAGGATTGGAAATTTTAAATATTTGGTTCTGATCAATGAGATCTCAGATTTATTATAATATCTATAAGGATGAGTGAGTGTTTTGTCCTACCTGGATATAAGGTGTTAACCAAATACTTCCTCAAAAACTGATTATTACATTTTTCATTAACAAGGTCAAGACAGTCTAATTTAATTTGATGTAAATTTGGAGTTGGTATATTTAAAATATTGTTCTTTACCTATATTGTACATATACCTATTCGTATAACTCTGATTTAGCCATTCTATATCTAACCTGTTGTCATTGTCATTGTATTTTGCACACCTCTGTTGCTTGTGAAGCTCGCACACAAGAATTTCACTCACATGTACTGTACCAGTGTACCTCTACATGTGATGTGACAATAAAAGTGATTTGATTTGATTTGAGAAGAGCACAGAGCAGCATTTCAACCAACTTCAAAGCTTCATTCGCGACCTGTGTCAAATACTGATACTGAGCTTCAGTAAAGATTCAAGTCCTGTATTTTTGAATTAAACAGACAACCACGAGATACAGAAAGTGAAACAAAAAACGCTGGCTCTGATGGTTGAGGGTGGCCATTTGCGGGAGCAGGCAGAGGTGCATCTGCAACATCTCGCTATGTGTGCTGCAGGGCCAGATCAAGCATCAGACTACAGTGATGGAAGCAGGTGGTGACACTCCACCAAATAGAGGAGGCATGATTAAATAATGGTTACCAGCTGATGACCACCCTCCCCTGGGAATATGATGGAGTCACTGCAATGGGGTGTACTAAACATAGGGTGAAAGGACATGCCAAGAGTGAAGGGAGTCACTCTTGGCATGTCATCAGATGGCACTCATCAGATAACCAAGCACTCCTTCTCTATAGTGCTGTAGCAAGCTTCCCTTTCTGGTAGCTTCCGGCTGATATAAACCACAGGGCAAGTCAACCCCCCTACCTGCTGAGACAAAATGGCCCCCACTGCTCCTCTGCAGCAGAACCACAAACCACACCCCACCACAGCACTGGGAAGTACTAAGCCTAAGATTAAATAACACAAAGGTTAAACATAAACATTTCTTAAATCTACAACAGAGACTCAAAACACTGTGTTAGCCAGTACCATGTCAGTTGTGACAGATGGCTGCTACTCCCTGAGCTTTGTTCTGCTGAAGATTTCTTCCAGTTAAAAGGGAGTTTTCCCTTCCCACTGTTGTAAGTGCTTGCTCTAAGTGGATCGGTTGATTGTTGGGGTTTCTCTTTATTATTGTGCAGTATTTACTTTACAATATAAGTGTCTTGAGGCTACTGTTGTGATTTGGCACTATATAAATAAAAATGAATTTAATTATTATTTTTAGTAGTAGTAGTGCTAGTATTAGTAGTAGCCCTTTCATCTGTATCTATATCCTTTCTTCATCTGTATCCAGTCTCTTTCAGTTTAAAAATTAATTGAAAAATTGTCTTTGCAATAATTATGACTAGATTTTGCACCTGAAAAGGTATAGTCTAAGAGCAGCATTCTTAGTTGCAAGTAGCATTTAATGCAGTGAGCATCAGTGCAATTGTACTTTGCTACAACTTTTAACATTTATGTTATAACATTTTTCTTTCTGTTTTTTTTAATTCATATTTTAGTTTGACAGCAGAACATAATAAACATAAATAATCAAAATACATATCACAATATCATCAGTTTTCTGTCCATTTCTTATTTAACTTAATAAACTACATACAAAGCTAAATTACAAAAGAAAAGAGAAGAAAAAAAAGAAAAGAAGGGAGGTGCCTAAAGACTAAAATCGAGCTTGACTTCTGGGCAAAATTAACTTGGACGACCAATAAAAAAAAAGAAAAAAAGAAAGAAAAACTGATCCCCTTATCTATATAACAGACCTCTCATCTATGTACTGTAAAAAGGGACCCCAGACCTGATTAAAAATATTTTCTCTTCCCTTAACTCCATACGTGACCTGTTCATATAATGCCATTTTGGTCATTTGTTCAGTCCATTCCTTTAAACAACATGGATTATTTGACTTCCAGTACCTAAGTATTATCCTGCAACCTGTTAAAACAGCCATCCGTGCCCACCGACCCTGTCTTTCAGTAAGACCAACACTGTCAGGCAACAAGCCCAGGATACATAAAGCAGGTGATTTAGAAGGGTTCAAATGAAACAATCCATTCAAAAGACTAATAATCCCATCCCACATGTGGTCATTTTTCCCACATGCATATAACATATGAATTAATGTCCCAACTTCTTTCTGACATTTCCAGTAGGTACCATTATCAGCTAGATTCAACCTAACTAGTTTACTGGGGGTCCAATAGTTTCTGTGGAGTAACTTGTAATAGATAAGCTGAGATTGTGCTTCGCATGAGCAAGAATACCTGTAATCTGAATTCCCAAATCCTTCTCCCAACCCCTCCAAATGGGGCAAACTCGTTTCTCTAAAAATCTGATAAAATTTGGATGCTCTGATTCTATTACAGTTTTTCTCAAATGCTAAAACACATTTCACAAACGTTTCCTCCATCTTCCCCAATGTCTAAACACAACACCTTTTTCTAAAGCTACATAAACACAACCACACCTTCCCCCTT
>VURO01046259.1:20220-38925 GCA_015108175.1 Pelvicachromis taeniatus | reverse complement strand
GAGCCAATCCTTATCCTGAAGTTATGGATCTGACTTGCCGATTTCCCTTAGCTGCCTTGTTCTAACATGCCAGAGGCTGTTCACCTTGGAGACCTGCTGCAGATATGGGTACAGGGCCAGCGAGAGCCAGCTTGCTAATCTAGTCTCTTTTTCGCGCTAATTCGTACGGCACTACTTTGGCTGGCTGACGGACATGTGACCAACATATCACTCTTTTCCGTGTCTGATCACATGCCTTTCTGCCAGGCAAAATGGCGGAACAAACCAAAACAAATCCTCTTACGATGTCACAAAAATCACGAAAAAGCCTTAGAAAAGCCGCACCAGACAATAAGCTGCAGGGTTCAAAGCTTGTGCAAAAAGTAGCGGCTTATAGTCCGAAAATTACGGTACACCCCATGATTCAGTAGCTTTAAAACCACAATTAGCAGCAATATCTTAAAGTAATAGTTTCCCATAGGAGTTTATTAGTGTCTTACATTATTGTGGAGGGATTCTGGCTCTTCTCTACAGTGTTGCTTCAGCACATTGTGTTTTGCAGAGATTTCACTTATGCACAGCTCTTTTGAGGTCCCGCCACAGCATATTCAGGCAGGTTGCGGTCTGGGCTTTGACTGAACCAATGCAACACTTTGATTCTTCTTTTTTCAGTCATTCCTTTGTAGATTTGCTGTTGTGCTTGGAATCACTTTCCTGTTGCGTGACTCAGTCTTTATCTGTGGGACAAATGGTCTCACATTTAAGAGATAAATTTGGTATACTAAGGAGTGCATGGTTGATAACTGTAAGATACCCATGGGTAACCTGCAGGTCCAATGGCTGCAGAACAAGCCCGAATCTTCACCCTTCCACCACCATACTTCACATTTGGTATGAGGTATTTTTGCTGACATACTGTGTTTGGTGATGCTGTGGACTATAGTGAAACATCCACACTTTGGTCTTATCTTTCCAATGAACATTAGATGTGTTGTCATGTTCTTTGAGAGAAGAGGCTTTCTCCTCCTTTTTTTAGTTGTGCTGTCACAAACAGGCCTGCAGAGTCTGACATCTAGTGTTTAGATTATCTGATCTTGAAGGACATTTTAAGGAGACGCCCACTCCTGGAAACACACACAATTTTCCAGACCAGAAAACCGCCTTAATTTCTGCTTTTATAGAGGTGCCCACACTTGCAGATGATAAATTATTGAAGTAAATTTGATTAGCAGCAGCATTCCTGTAGAAGCACTAAGGTACTTATAGTTTCTAAACTTTATTTTAATTACTGTACTAGGGACAATGCTCAGGACTACAGCCTCCACCAGTCTTGTTTTAACGTTCTTCAGCTCAACACAACAAAAGGAAGGTAGGCATCGCCACAAAATTGGCCAAATACAATTTTACACTTTCAACTTCTCTTTCCACCTTTCATTTTACCCTCAGCTGATAATTTTTACATGATGAAACTGGTTAATGAATTAGTTTTTGTACATGCCATCTCCAAATCTGTGGTCACTGACGATAATTATTCCAAAGCGCTACCCGTGCATCTGTGCGCCATGTCTGGCACGATGCATGAGAAAGTACTTTGCATCTCCTTCTGCATTCATAACAGTAAGGACAAAAAATGCAGTCTGTTTCAGATGTCGTAGGTCTGTCCTGGTAACAAAGGTTTAGCAGAGAAGCCAAAGCAGATGTGCAAAACATACATACACACCTCATGTCAGGCAGAACACTAATACACGTGTCATACACAGGGAGTGCCTCTGTTTGTAATAAAGGAAAAAAACAACGTCTTCTCTGTAATTACCTTCAAATTACAAAGGCTTACCAACTGAACGAAAGCTGGAAAAAAGCCAACACGCACCGTCGCGAGCACAGTCCTGAAACTGTGCCGATGGAGACGTCTTTCTGCCGCGGTAACCTGATCTGGAGTAGCTCATTAGAAAGAGGAGATAAAGATCAGGAGGATTATTAAGAAGAGCATATTCCAACCTATCCCAACCGGTTTTCAGCTGTTTCCAGTATGCCCTTGAAAGCCTGAGCATACTATCATTATGTTCTGTGCCAGTTGAATTCAGCGATGCATTTCTGCTAACTCAGTCGGGTAAACAGACAGCTACAAATGCTAATATTGCAACATGGGGCCCATTGTTTGTTTTTAATCTTGATTTTTGTTTTCCTGCCATTACACTGTTTGTCTTTCTTGTCTAATTTCATGCATCTCCGAGCTGATTTTTGTGCCTCCTTCTATTGTTTTATTATCAAATGTCGGTATTTTCTGAAGTTCTGCCAAACCCAGATAATTGGCTTGCAGCTCTTGATTACTAGATAAACATTTAGCAAGCAAGCTGGTACCACGCTTTAAGATACTGGAGCTTATCTTATCCAGAAACTAACCTTTATATGCAAATTTTACATAAGAAAGTATTGTTATGTATCCAGATTAGAAATTAAATCAAAGGAAGAGGTTAATTTGCTGTACTTTTGTGGAGTGCTACGTATGAATGCAATAGTCTTCAGCCTGAAGAGGAGCAGCAGCAGTGGAGAATATCAGGACATGCAATAGATTTTGTGTGTATACAGAAAAGCTAAATAGTAGATGGACAATCAGGATGATAGAAACATAAACTCTAAATATCTAAACATATGATTCAGAAAGGCATCAAGTAACTTCCAGCTGCTGGAGTCGACAGATGGACCTGAGTCACGTGACAACCTCATCAACGTGAAGACCTGGAAAAAAAGACTACACAAACACACAAGCATTGTGAAGGATGATCATGTTTCAGATGTGAGACACTGGAACAAGTGGAAATATGTGATCAATGTTGTTGAGTGTGTGTGTGTGTGTGTGTAGGTGTGTCCGTGTGTGTCACTGTATCAGGTGTAACTGTGTCTGTGTATGGATGCAAGTGAGGAAGTGTGTGTTAAGAGAAACATTAATGGCACCTGAGCCTAGAGGTAACCTAAAGGTCGACCAGCTGTGAGAAATCGCGATGAGAGCTGGTTGGCAGAACTGAAATGTCAGGCTTGTGTTTATTATTAAAGTTATTTACTGTAGGCTTGCTGAAATGCTGCTGACTTTAATTCCATGAGGAAATGTTTGGAAATTGGGAAGATCTCTTCTAATTTAGCTTTGTAGCAGTTTTGTAAAGTGCTTTTGCTTACTTGTTGATTGCAAAATCAATTCATGTTGAATGAATCCAACCTCCTGGGTGAGGTGTTCCAGGCATGTCCCACCGGGAGGAGGCCCCGGGGCAGACCCAGGACACGCTGGAGAGATTATATCTCTCGGCTGGCCTGGGAACGCCTTGGTGTTCCCCCGGATGAGCTGGAGGAGGTGGCTGGGGAGAGGGAGGTCTGGGCTTCTCTGCTTGGGCTGCTGCCCCCGCGACCCGGCAGAAGCGGCAGAAGATGGATGGATGGATGGATGGATGGATGAATCCAACATGAATTTGCCAACGACTGCAGTTCCCTGATCCTGGTTCTATTGGAGGTTTCTTCCTGTTAAAAGGGAGTTTTTCTTTCCCACTGTCGCCAAAGAGCTTGCTTATCTTCATCTCTGCTAATTCAGACTTGACCACATCATTGGTGTTACTGCCTTTTAGAGTATTATTAATATATCAATCTGTGCAACCATACAATTTACTTAAGTAGCTTGCTAACCAAGCTTGCTAGCATTAGCAGAGAACTTAAGACTCCAATCTGCTGTTTATTTATGATCACTTTTGGCCAAAAAAAGACAAACAAATAAAGCTGACTTTGAAATTTAGAGTCCACCAAAGATGATCATGTCCAACTTTTAAGCACTATAAGTTTTGACAGAAGTGACTGGAGTCATTAGTTTTTTGGAGAAGGCATTATTTTAGCTAGTAACTAAAGTAGACCTCTTGGCTATATTTTTGGCATGTTGCAAGTTAGAGCAAAAAGTCTGTCATAAATGTTGGTTCATGAAATTCTAATATGTGCATTAATCTTTGTTGTTATTGCTCCAATAAACAATCAGAAACTACCTTTGGAGGCAGAAGTATTAACTTGGTAAAATCTTTTCTTTTTCACATTAAAATGCAAGTTTTCATTCATTGCAAACATAATAATAATAATTGACTTACAGATTTCTGTTTCAAAACCTAGATGAAGGTAATTGTATTTTTCCATGGAGGTCCGTGCAAATGTTGATAGCATAACAGTCTGTCATAGTCAATCTAGAAGTGGCAGGCCTGAGTACAGTGCAGAGACAGAAGCTGGCGCAAATTAACGAGTTTTTTAACCAAAAAAATAATACGTAAAGAAGTTTTCCAGAGTGAGAGAGTGATAGAGCAGCGAGTGGAGCGATGTCAGGCAGGTGAGTTTTCCAAAATAAGACTTTCCTCTTCAGACAGGACATCTGGCAAACACAGGTCTTATCTGAGAGTCTGACCGTGGAGACACTGGTAAGGGTGACATTGGGCAAAGGCGAGTCCACAAAGAGAATAAGATGGAGAATTAGTGTGAGCTTGGCTTGTTACTGCTACAACAGCTGTATGAGCTAGTGAAGAATGTATGCATGGATCGGTGTTCTGAAGTACACTGGAGATTGATAAGATGATTGATAAAAAGTGGGTCGGCTAGACCCCTAGAACTGATCAGAGGGCCAGCCTCAAAGTAGCAGGAAACTCTACAGTGAGAGAGCGTACTGCATGGTACTGCATACTGTCAGTACCACACAGCAGTTTACAGATGAGGACAAAATTATTAGCCTCCGTTTAAATCCAATGTTTAAAAAAAAAGCACAAAAGTGCAAAGGATCTAATTTTCTTTAGCAAAAATTGTTTCTGTTTGCACACAATATCACAATTATTAGTTATTATTATTATTCCTCCTGGAATAAAATGACATTTCATTGAGCCAATGGCACAGACCATTGCTGTGCTATGACTTGCTAGAAAATTTGTTTCAAAATGTTTGAAGCTTGTAAAGTCAAGTTAAAACTGAGGGTTACCTTCCAATTTACACACAGTGTAAAAACTTTAACAAGGGTTTGAACTGTGACTTGAGACAGGAGCATGCCAAAAAAAAGTTTTAAAAAAATGGAAGAACTCATGGTAGATCATTTATCAACTCTCAACAGTGCTTTCTTCAAGTCACGACTGATGACGGAGCAAATGAAAGAAAACACGAGACGTGAACTTCATTTGACTTATTTTTCGCTTTGCTCCCCCTTCACTCACCTTTTACCTGTTAGTGCCACTGTCGCCACCGGTACGGGATGAGAATGTCTACCAGACAGTTGTTGTCGAGCCTGTCTGCGACTCGTGCAGAAGGTTTCAGTGTCACGAAGTGCCACTCAAGTACACAACACAAGGAAATAGAATTGCTTTAAGCACGCACCGTGAAGTTTTACTTTTCCACAGCAGGATATCTATGTCGACGTCAATGCCCAGTAAAAAAAAAGAGTTTTTAAAAATGTACAAAAGTAGTGACAAAGGAATGCAAAAGACTGAGTCATTCAAAACAGAGCCCAAGTTTTACTCTATGGTTCTTGTAAGCACTGAAACCAGATACAGTAAGATGACACACATTAATTAGGTAAATGTAGGAATGTCTCGAAGACATTAAAACCTGGATGACCTCTAATGATCTCTAAATTCAGATCAAACTGAGCTTGTTGTACTTTCTGCATTTGTGCAGTATCTCTAAAACTGGAAATATTCTGTCTCAAAGTGATGCTGAAATAACAGTTCATGCATTTATTACTTCAGGCTGTCCTAAAAACACTCTGAAAATCCTTCAGTTGATGCAAAATCTTGTAGCGAGAGTACTGACAGGGACTAGAAAGAGAGAGCATATTTATCCCATATGGGCTTCTCTTCATTGGCTCCCTGTTAAATCCAGAATCAAATTTCAAATCCATATTTTCTTAAAGACCTCAGACTGTAGTACCATATCACCTCAACAAAGCGAAAAGAATAGAGCTTTCCTGTAGGTCTTAAAAGTAGGACTGGATGCAGAGCCTTCAGCTTTAGGCCTTTCTTTGGACTCGGATGTTCTCTCCACAATAATTTGATTTAAAACTTTCCTTTTTGATAAACCATACAGTTGGGGCTGGATCAGATGAGCCTGAATCCTGCCTTAGTTGTGCTGAAATTGGTCTAGGCTGCTTGGGGCAATCCCATGATGCATTTCTTCTTCACTCACCTCTTTAAACTCTCTGTGTGTTTATACTCCACTTTGCATTTAATGATTAGTTATAATTAATCTCTGACTCTCTTCCACAGCTGGTCTTTTGTGCTCTCTCCCTCCCCAGCCCTTACCTGAGCCTGGATCTGCCAGAGGTTTCTTCCTGTTACGTTATGTCCTTTCTCGCAGTTCCTGTGATGACCTTCTTCAAAATACATGCTGTTTTTCTTGCATCATAAAAATACAGAACTTTTGGCTCACCGCAGTTGCTACCATATATGATTACCTCAGTCACAGTCACATTTCGTATGTTTTAGTGGTACTTCTATTATACTTAGGCTGTATTACATAGTTTCCTTTACTTTTAAGGTAGTTCTCTATAGTGGCATGATTACTTTCGTAGGTTAAAGCACATTTTACTGTATCTTTGAGCTATTTGCAAAAGGTTTGTAAAAATATTTTTTATTTTGGTGGCGCTTAAATTAAAATGCTGTCACATTGCTCTGCAAAGTGTAAAAAAATATTTTTACACTAAAGGAATTGTTTCGAAAGAAATGAGGGCTAACTGGAACTTTAAGGTAGGATTAGGGGTAAAACACAGGAAAGCAGTTCTTACCACAAGATCATGTGCTGCTGCCAAATCTGGGTAAATCACTGTGCACTTCATGAGAGTTATAGGTGCGATTAGAACATGTTCTTGGCTGAAAGAAGGTCCTGTCTGTAACATTTGGTTATATTTCACACTAACTTTATCATAAAATCTTTCCTGCTCTGCAAGGCTGTTGGACAATGTCCTCCGTAACTTTGTCCTTACAAATGTGAGACTTCCATCGACACGTTCATGAGTGTGAGTGTGTGGTCTATTAATCTTTGATCCTTCGCTATGTTCGCTTCCAAATGCTTTTTAAATATGCTCACCTTGTTCACAGTCACCACATTTTCCAGCCCAGTTATTCTGAGCAATTAATGTCACACAAAATATCCCAGCGTTACCCATGCCATCACGACAACAAACACACAATCACTTTGTTAGCTCAAAAGACCGAGACTATGATATCATATGAGGGTTCATCAGAAACAGAAACTATAAAAAGCCTGCATGGGAACACAACTTGGTAAATAGATACAGGCATCTCGTTTTATAATGTGAGGTGGATGATGTAATCTAACCCACCTAGTCAACCCTCACGCTGTGTTTGCAGTCTGTGGCGATCAGGATGAGATACAGGAGACTTACAAGGGACGTATGAGTCACTGCTCTTTTCCTGGACAGATGTAGGAAGCAGATAAGTGTCACAACTTTGTACCTGATCTGTTGTGTACATTTTATGAGAATGATAACCAAACTAAAAATACACATCAGACAGGGTGCATTTTTCCAAAGAGCTACATAAAGAAAAAAAAAAACATTTATGATTATGGTGTAGTATGGAGTTTTGGCTTCAACCGTTTTCTCCATTCTTAATTATGAAGGCTTGCCCTGTTTTTCTCAGTAGCTCGTTGACCATCTTTGCAGGTAAGAAAAGTGCATGTCTGACTCTTCTCAAACGTGTCTCATGGTTACGGATCCTCAAGATGATCAAATCCCCATTGAGGAATGTTTCCCTACATGCAGATGAACACACTAGATGAGTAATGTTAGTGTGTTTAGTCCTGTTCCTAACCAGTTCCTTAATCTGGGATAGATTACATAGGGCACCTGCAACATTTGTTGGTGTATTTATTTGTCTCCTCTTAGAGTTTTGACTTTGAGAGTAAAGATTAACATGTTTAAGGCCTCTGTCACACAAGAGACCTGCTGCCAACCAAGTTCAAATTATGGGGTAAGGAATGAGCCGGTGTAGACAGCAGCCATATTGTCCTGCAGTCGTTTCCAGCACTGGGCAGACCTGCTGTCTGCATCGGGTGGGTAGCAAGCGTCGGAGTGGGGGAATGGGGGAGGGGGGTGAGTGTACATCTGTGTCAGTGTACATGCGTATGTGTGTGTATCCTGTGTTCAACTTCTTCAACTTGAGAGAGAGTGTCCTTTCACCCGGTTAACCAAAAGTCAACAGTCCTCTGCCAACACAGGTGTCCTTGAAGAATAGGGGTAGAGAGACTAAACACAGTCCCGTTATCAGGGAGAAGAATTTGTTGTTCCGGAGCTGCGTGACTGAAGGAGATGGTAGTTTGGGTTAATGCAAACAAGTGCATACAATTTTGCAGTTGGTCTAATGTCCATCACTGGTCACCAGGTCTATCAATTTCCCATTGCAGAGCTGTGAGCGCTCCGTGATCTTATCCATATTGTGTTCAATAAACACAGTCTGAGTACTCACGGCTTGCCCATGGTCAATCATGTCGGCCATCCTTGTCGGGTTTTGAACAGCTGTAACTGCTTTCTTTGTTTTTTGATAAGTCAGGTCCGAGCCAACTCCTATCAGCCAGACTCTGTTATCGTGGTTCCGAATGGTAGATGTCGTTTAATGTTCTCCATCGAGAATGTTGCCAGGCACACGATGCAACCGACCATCGAGTATCCGGCAACAAACGTCTCTGCAGGACAATTGGGCTCTCCCGAGCTCAGGCTTCTCGTCAGGAATAGGGTGTCAATTTCGTTAAGGGACCAGTTGATCAAACCTATAATTCTTTAGATTTTAGAGAACAAGACTGAGAGACTCTGAGGGTTAGAGTTAGACGGGACTAGACAGGGACATAGAAGCCAAGCAGGAAAGTGAAGGGAGGAGATCGTGAAACATGCATCCGCCTCTGCCAAGAGCCAAAGAGAAAAAACAACAGTAACTATAGGGAAAAATTTATATTTTCCATCTTGTTGTAAGTGGCCACTAGAGGTTGGCAGTGGCTGTAAAATCAATTGTGAATGCACCAGTCTTGCAGGTCTTGGACCCATTGATAACTATTACTTGATGGGGAAGAATGTATATGTACCAGATAGCTGCAAAGTACAAGTGGTTCTTGTGGTTTTGTCCCTAAAAGATTGCTGCGCTTGCCTGTAGTTTGTATGTATATAAGCGTGCAGTTGTCGAATATTAAGGTAAAGAAATTGGAAAAAGTGCAACACAAAAAAACTTTTGGATCCACACTCAAACGTGTGCCTCTTGAAACCCGATGGTGTGAGCGGTAAGGCACACTTTGAAGGCTTTGCAGTTTTTCAACTTTTAGTGCCACGTGGCTGTTAGTTAGCAAGTGTTTGTAGAAACTCAGTGACTGCAGAAATCACAGTCAAGGAGATGCTGGGTGCACCACCTGATTTCGCCCAGCAAAAGTTTCTGTCATTTTTTTTGAGCAGTGTTACTGTTTGTTGCAAATAAACCTCTTCTGAGAACACGTGCTTATATTTGCTTTCAACTGAAGAGCAATTTCACTGCCACCTCTGACACTGTGTTACTGGACATGTGCTGTCATACATGAAAAAGTTTGTAGTAATATGATGATATGAAAATACTAATGCAATGCTGGACAGTGTTCAGGAAAGTGAGAGATCCAAAGTTCTGATTGAGAAAAGATAAGTGCATTTAGAGTGGTGAGAATGACGTTTCTGATGTGAAAATTGTACCAGAGGGATTGAAAAAAACTGTAAACCTGATCCGTGTGAGTAAAGCCACAGACAGACAAAGGTGTAGACTACGCAATTCAGTTTGCGGTCAGGCTTTTGTTTGGTCAGTGGAATGTTTTGTCATCAGCAACTCACACCCACTTTACAAACAATTTTCATAATTCTCTGGATGTAGACTTTCAGTAAAGTCATGCTAGATATGTTCATTTATTAGGCATGCCTGTTCAACTGCTGATTAATGCAAATATGTAGTCAACCAATCATGGGTCAGCAATTTGAAGCATTTAGGCACGTTAAAGCAGCCTGATGAAGTTTAAACCAAGCATTAGGAAGAAATCTGAATGAAAGTGGCGTGGTTACTGGTCTGAGTGTCTCATAAACTGATCTAATGGGATTTTCCCACGCATCTCTTGGGTTTGCAGAGAATGGTCTGAAAATTTAAATATCCAGTGATCAACAGTTTTCTGGGTGAAAATACCAATGTCAGAGGTCGGAGGTAAGTGGAGAATGACCAGATTGTTTCAAGTTACATCTGGTTACAAAACAAAGATGGCAGAAGAGTATTTCAGAAAGCAGAACACATCTGGTCACACCTGTCATCTGAGAACAGGAACCTAAGGCTACATTTCGCACAGATTCAGCAAAATTGGACAACAGAGAATTGGAAAAACACTTTAATGGCCTCCACGGTCAGCGAGGTCAATCTATTTACCTTGAAGGAGAGGTCAGAGGTCAAATATCATTTGAAATTTTAATTGTTTATATTTAAAATCTATATATATGTTGAGGCTTCTTCAGTTCTAAAACCAAATGGTGGAGAGTCCCAGGTATTTAAAACATAATGGGAGTTGTCCTTTAAGAGGGTTGTTGACCCACTATTAATCACGTGCCTCATGACATAAACCAAGGTGTGGAAAGCATGGGCCATTATCAACAGACACACCACACCACAGAAAAACACCACACTTATAAGAATCATGTCAATTTTCATCCAATATTAAGTTGACCATAATGATTTTGGCAGATGTTTGTCTGTGTAGGTTCTCAGTCATCCAGGTCAAGGCAATCTAAGGAGCTTGGAAAGAAAAGCAACTGAACTTCTTTAAGTTTCTTGAAGACGTTTCACCTCTCATCTGACAAGCTTCTTCAGTTCTAAGAGCAATTGGTGGGGAGTCTGGGACTCTACTGTACAGGTGGATTGCTCAAGCAGCCCAAACACATGGTAGAGTTGGCAGATGAGATAAGCATGTATAGGCTTTACTTATCCACCTTGAAACGCGTAAGGGTGTAAATAGTTATGGATTTGATCAAATTAGCTTAAGCGTTAGTCCTGTTCTTGTTTTTTCCAAAAATGCTTTAAAAACTGTCTAACGCTGGACATCAGTTGAAACTCAGATGTATGAACTGTCAGATTCAGTGCTAAGGTCGTCAGTGCATGACAGCGATAGGACCTGAGCAGTGTAGTATATGTAATGCCAGGCTATTAAATACACAATGCCTTGTATGTTTTCTTTGTCTGTGTACAAAGTTTTTTAGTACAAGGATTCCTGAAGGATGTATTTTTTCGAGGCAGAGAACTCATGGGATGTTATTTGCTCCTGGCTTGTACTTTGTGTTCCCGTGTGCTGTAGTTGGCATTAACAAAGCGTTACAACTTTTTTTCTCCCTCTTTACATTAAGTGTCTTTTGGCTCGTTTGTTAACAGGGACATGAAAGCAAACACGCAACTAAACCTGGAGCTGTGTAGTCAAGAAGATTCATAAAGTACAAAGATGCTCAGTGTAAAATAAAAAGTAGTAGTACACCTTATTACAGATGCACCATTGCACAAGCACTCATACACATACTGCACAGGTGGATTGCTCAGGTCATATGGGATCAGTTAGACCCCGCGAGGATCAGCGCTGCACTGATCTGCATTGCTGTCTGCCAGTTGGCGTCAAACCAGCACACAGAGAAAACAATCATCCTCTTTACCGAGACAGACACACAGGAAGGAATCACTGAGACTGTAAACGTGGAAAGGGGAGTCTGATCGAATATTAGTAAATACAGAGTTCAGATAATGGCTCAAGTAAGGGTTTAATCAGAGAACGAACGCATCTATCCAGTGTTTTCTGGCAGCCGCCAACAAACCCGGTGTAAGCTGAGATAAAGATACCAAACAGTGTGAAATTATACCGAGCCATTATCAAGCTGGCATGATGCAGCAGTGTTTACATAGACTGAGGAAGAATATGTAATGATAAAAACAGCTCATGCAGAAAAGGTAAAATGCTGATTTGCTTAGTTCCAATCAATGGGCATCTCAAATGCAGCTGAAAAACGCATTTAAATGTGGAACTTAATGAGTCCTGTAATCCAAAACAACTCATATGTCTGCACATTCAGACAGTATGTAGCCTTCTTTCAATACTTTCAATCACTCATGTTATTACACTTTACGCTAATTTTTTGAGTCCAATCTTACTGGGTAAATTATGTAATTTTTAATACATGCATTTTGGATTTATATTTATGACAGTATGTTTTTCTGTTATTTAAGATTTAAGCACCAGGTAAGGGAGCATTGCCATAATTTCATTGTGACTGCATAATGACAAGGAAGAGTCTTGAAGACTAAAGTACGATAATTTCATTACTTGAATTACTAAAATGTTAATGTCCAGTCATCCATCCATCTCTCCAGCAGCCTGGAGCATACCTGAGAGAGCATGGTGCCTGTCCATGTGTGTGTCTCTCCACCCTTTTATTTCCTTCAAGAACTGGAATCCCACCGGGCTGTTATGAGTTTACCTGGTCTCAGACCTGAATTGATGGCCATATTTCTGTTTTTATGCTTACTGATAATCGTCTTAAATTGGTCGCACAAACGTTGGCGCCAATGTGAGGAGAACAAAAATACAAATCTAGGGAATTGTGGACAATTTCCATGCAGTTTCAGTTCTGCCCCTTGTGCTTTTTTCCCATTATCAATGCTCCATTCACATCTGGACAGGAGTCATTTTTTAAATGTCATCCTCCATCGTCTACTTTCAACACAAAAACTCCTCCAGCTAAATAATCACATTGGTCTTTTGTTCCTACTATTTGAAATAACCCATGTAATCTTTCTGATCTGGCATACGGGAAAATGTTCATGCGAGAAAGTCCGCTTTGGCAGGACGGCGGATGACAGGACAGTCCTGTCTGGGTCCATTCTTATCTCTTTTTTTAACCTCCTATTTACTTTTTGTATTTCCCCACTGTTCAATTAAGATTTAATGTGCTAAAACTCTTTGTTAGGATTGTTAAAATGCAATCTTTTAAAATCGTATGTCAAAAAAAAAGTATTTAAGGACACCAGGGTACTGGGATCCACTACCTTTCTCCTAGTTAAAAACCCTGATACACAGTTTTCATGCACTTACTTTATTCACATGGCAGCTAGAATTTGCATCACTTTAAAATGCTTATAAAACAGCTTGCACATACACTCTATGGGGTCTTTCTTCTGAGGCAACAAATCCACTAAATGCATAGAAACATAAACCAGACGGTGACAGGTTAGGACAATTATTAGTGAGATAGGCTAAAAAATAGCCTTGTAGTTGATTAACATCAAGCCAGTTCCATCCATCCTGTGATGGATAGCAACCCGATCATATCGTACCTTTCACCCTTTAATGCTCGTTACTATACGCAATTTCTTTTTTTTATTTTTCAAATATTGATAATTATTTAAAGCCTTAATTTCATTGTATCAGTAGCTCCTATTTTTTTCACTCCTCACATAAGAAAGGTAGAACTTTACCTGCAGATGCCCTTCTGCCAGTTCTTATACTTAGAATTTTAATTTTTATGCAAATATATTTGGGTCACTGTATCAGGACAGGATATAATATCACACTATCTGCAGAAAGTACAAGGGTAAAAAGTACATTTCAATTAAACATGTGTTTAGACTTGATTCATGTTGAAGGATCTATTAGGAGAATGAGAAACACTACTCAGTATTGTAGTTTACAGTGAGAGAAAATGAACATCTGGACGACTCTCCTTGCTTTTTACCATTAGGAGAAGATTACTTTTATATTTCAATGCGCTGCAATTTCCAGATTTTAAACACTGGCTACTGTAGTTGATTTACTGGCCGATGCGATTTTCCAATCTCAATCACTGAGAACTTTCATGGTGTGTAATCATCCAAATCTCCTCTGTATAAATCTGTCCCCAGGCTCTGTCTGAGCCAGCCGTCTTTCTTTATACTTGGCTGGATGCAGTCTGAACACATAATACTAATATCTACAGAGAGACAGGCATACAGGACCAAGATATCATTTTCTTAATCAGTAAAACTAATGGAAAAATGGTTTAATACATGGACATTTAATTTACCAAACTGATTTGCGACACTACTTTTAGATTTCTAGCAGCTGCAAGGGTTGCAGTTGGAGGATTTTCGGTGTGTAGTAAATGCCAGGTGTTATTTGTCTACCTGTGTCGAGAGTTTGGGTTTAAAGATGTTGTTTTGCACCAGCGTTCAGCAATCATACAATGTAAAATCCACAGTAATGGCAGAAAAGACACCAGAATGGAAAGCAGTGATGAATGAAATCGAATATAAGGGTCTCTCTCCGTCTTTGTAAAACATTTTAATGTTTAGTCTTACTTTGTTCCTGGAAATTTGAATATTATTGTGCGTTTAACTTTGGGGGTCAACGCTAGTAATTTAATTTCCTTTTTTTTTCCTTTGCTCAACACCATCTAGTAGTCCTTTACTCAGCAGACATGTTGACTTATGAAACGACGAAAAGCGCAAGCGTTGCTAATAGCATTAATGAGCACTCTTCTCTATCTGAGTGCCCTAAAAATCCATGACGCTGAGCCAGTATACACAGTACAAAGTCCCTGAAACTAAAGTAGCTAAATGGAGTTTAGCCATCATTAATCATTATCACATGTTTTAGAATATCTTTTGTGAGAAAGTTTAAACGACTTTTACCTATGCCAAAGCCATCTTGGCAGAAAGCATGATGCACATCCAGTGACCTTTTATTTTCTGCAGTGGGGCAAAAAAGTATTTAGTCAGCCGCCAATTGTGCAAGTTCTCCCACTTAAAAAGATGAGAGAGGCATGAGAAAAAAAAAAATCCAGAAAATCACATTGTCTGATTTTTAAAGAATTTATTTACAAATCATGGTAGAAAATAAGTATTTGGTCAGTAACAAAAGTTCATCTCAGTACTTTGTTATCTTTCCTTTGTTGGCAATGACAGACATCAAACGTTTTCTGTAAGTCTTCACAAGGTTTTCACACACTGTTGCTATTATTTTGGCCCATTCCTCCATTCAGATCTCCTCTAGAGCAGTGATGTTTTGGGGCTGTCACTGGGCAACATGGACTTTCAACTCCCTCCAAAGATTTTTCATGGGGTTGAGATCTGGAGACTGGCTAGGCCACTCCAGGACCTTGAAATGCTTCTTATGAAGCCACTCTTTCATTACCCAGGCGGTGTGCTTGGGATCATTGTCATGCTGAAAGACCCAGCCATGTTTCATCTTCAATGCCCTTGCTGATGGAAGGAGATTTTCATTCTCACGACACATGGCCCCATTCATTCTTTCCTTTACACGGATCAGTCGTTCTGGTCCCTTTGCAGAAAAATAGCCCCAAATCATGATGTTTCCACCCCCATGCTTCACAGTGGGTATGGTGTCCTTTGAATGCAACTCAGCATTCTTTCTCCTCCAAACACAACAAGTAGAGTTTTTACCATTTCATATGACGTTCTCCCAATCCTCTTCTGGATCATCCAAATGCTCTGCAGCAAACTTCAGACAGGCCTGGACGTGTCCTGGCTTAAGCAGGGGGACACGTCTGGCACTGCAGGATTTGAGTCCCTGGCGGTGTAGTGGGTTACTGATGGTAGCCTTTGTTACTTTGGTCCCGGGTCATTCCCAGGTCGTTCTGCAGGTCATTCACTCAGGCCCCCCGTGTGGTTCTGGGATTTTTGCTAACCGTTCTTGTGATCGTTTTGACCCCACGAGGTGAGATCTTGGGTGGATCCCCAGGTCAAGGGAGATGATCAGTGGTCTTGTATGTCTTCCATTTTCTAATAATTGCTCCCACAGTTGATTTCTTCACACCAAGCTGCTTGATAACGAGTTCAAACAGGTGCCATTAATACAGGTAATGAGTGGAGAACAGAGGAGCCTCTTACAGAAGAAGTTACAGGTCTGTGAGAGACAGAAATCTTGCTTGTATGTAGGTGACCAGTTACTTCTTTAACACCATGATTTGCAAATAAATTCTTTAAAAATCAGACAATGTGATTTTCTGGATAGTTTTTCTCATTTTGTCTCTCATAGTTGAGGTATACCTATGATGAAAACTACAGGCCTCTCTCATCTTTTTAAGTAGGAGAACTTGCACAATGGGTGGCTGACTAAATACTTTTTTGCCCCACTGTATCCTATAGGTTAATGTTTGGATGCTCTGTCTGTATCTGGAGAAGGGTATCTCCACTGATGGACAGATTTCCATGCCATATATAGGATAACTGTGTCTTTGAAGTGAACCAATAAATGTTGACGATGTTCTGTTTTTTGTTCTGCTACCACTTTAATTAGTTATTGAAAGCCTCACATATTTTCTTCCAAGTTTCACCACAGCTCAGAGAGAAAATAGTGAGCATCTGCAGACAAGTTGGAGTCTTCTCTTCATACTGCGAGCAACAGCGGCTATCTGCTAGCAACCAAAGCAATTTGACCTGGCTGCTGTCAACAACCTAGTAACCACTTACCAACCAGTCTGGAAATACATACTTTTTCCTAGAGACTGGAGGTTGTCAGGGGATCACCAACCAGTCTCTAGGCCTGTGTGACTGAGACCTATGACAAACCAGACACCGACTATTGTCAAAGGTAAGAAAGAAAGGAGCGTGAGGAGGGTGCAGCTACCAGCTGCTAACCAACACTAAGAAGCTGCACTCATGCTATTGTTTGCCATTAGAAAAACATGGCTTGCCTTTACTATGTAATACATTCTGTGCGGGTTAGTCTTCACTTACACTCCAATGAAATAAATGATTGTTAATCATGTTTTGAATAGAAGAAGGTGTGCTATTAGTTGGATTTGTTGGTACTGAGCAAAGACTGCAAAATCATACTCTTTAAGTATTACTCGGGCAGCATAAGCATTCTTTGTGTGCATTTCATCACATTCTTATTGCGTCAGGACTACAGTGGAGAACTACAGTCATGGTCGTGGGACAGAAGCAGTTTTACTGTGAAGTTCCCAACAAATATGTTGTTGAGAAAAGATTATTGTGGCGGAAAAAATGATTAGAGTTTTGGCTTGGTCACATGCCCTGGATATAACTTCATTAGCTCTTTGTCTATGTGATGACGGCCGGTTAGTTTCTTTTCATCACTAGTTAACAAGCATGGTGGATGATAGAGGGGAGAGAGTGAGCCATGTGTGCCTAATGACCACAGAGCTTATAACCAACTGGCTGGCACAAACTGGTATGCTGTAATATCTGCAGCCAGCAACCAACTGGCACTACTGAGCAACTGTCGTCATTCTCTTTATGAAGTATGGAAGCCGTTGCACCATAACACACGAAGAGACCAACGCTGCTGAGCTGTCAGTCACATTAACAAGCCAGTAAAATCCCACCCTTACTGTTGTAGGGGTGGGACCCTCAATAGGGGGTTGTTGCCCTGTTAAACTTAATGAGAGCTCATATCTTTTACTGGCAAATTTTCACCTGTATGGCATGGGGCTTGAACACTGCAGTGTGTCTCTTTTCCAAATACTGTTGCTACTGCATTTCATTAATGAATGGATGACGCAAGTGTGTTGTACATGGTCTACGAAGGTGCAAACAGTCGTTTGTTTTTATAATTCCACGGTCCCCATGGTGTCACTACTTCTGTGCAATGATGCAAGCTACCTCTTTTATTTCTGAGGTGGGGGCGAAAACACATTTTGGTCAGTGTTGTATAAAGCCCAAATGCTTCACACATGTGACTTCAGATGTGTCCAGTATCAGCCTTGCAACTGTAATGTTGAATCATTTATGGTGAAAACATATGTTATGTAAAAAAAAAAAAAAAGTCTTGCGTGTGTTTGCATGTGAATTTTAGGAGTTAGTATTATACAGTAAGTTTTGGTAACATCAGTACGCTCCCCCCTCATATACACATGCCATTGTTTAATGTTACTCAACTAAATTACTTAGTTAATTTAATAAAGAAGCCAAATGTCTGAAATAGTTGGTAGTCCCCATGCTAGACTCCCACTTTAGAAGGCCCAACTTCAAAGCAAAAATATATCTTTATAGCTAATGTGCTCCATGGTCATGATAAATATGTATATTGTCATTAATGGGGGGAATACAGATTACCTGTGTAAGTGGAAGCAGAGTGGTTCAGTGAGTAACACTGTTGCCTCTCCAGAGCATCCTGGGTCCTACCATGTGGATTTTGCATTTTCTTTCTGTGCTTATGTGGATTTTTGGGGGGGAGTCTGGTTTCTCCTGCCATTTAAAAACATGCTAAGTTAATGCTGCTCATGTCAGCCTAGTGCAGTTTCACTCTCTGGTTGAATAAAATAAATAACAATGGAAAAAAATATGGCTAGCACGGTGGCACTGCTAACCACCATTAGCACAGCAAGAAGGTCCTGAGTTCAATTCCACCATCAGGCCGGGGTCTTTCTGTGTGGAGTTTGCGTGTTCTCCCCGTGTTTGCGTGGCTTCTCCCTGGGTACTCTGGTTTCCTCCCACTGTCCAAAGACATGCACTTTGTGGGGATAGGTTAATTGAAAACTCTAAATTGCCCATAGCTGTGAATGCGAGAGTGACTGTGAGTGCGACTGGTTGTCTGTCTATGTGTGTTAGCCCTGCGACAGACTGGCAACCTGTCCAGGGTGTACCCCGCCTCTCGCCCCAAGACAGCTGGGATAGGCTCCAGCCCCCCCCCCCCCCCCCCCCCCCCCCCCACCCCCACCACCCCGAC
>VURO01046259.1:0-17880 GCA_015108175.1 Pelvicachromis taeniatus | reverse complement strand
TACTAAATGGCACATTCAGCTGTTTCTTGAGGTTAGTTAATAGAAAGAAAAAATGTTGCGCTCATAAATATAAATTAATTAATGTGTAATTACGTCTTCCAACAAATTATTCTATTAAAACTACATAGGAGTGGGTGTTGGCTTGTCGAAGCCGCCACATTGCCCCACCATCTTGAAAATGGTGGCCGAGATAGGTGAACATTATGCTGTGTTTTGAGTACACTATATTGCCAAAAGTATTAAATTGTTCACCTTGTCTCTGCATATGAACTTGAGTGACATCCCCTTTTTTCCCAGTCCTATGGATTCATAGGCTTTAATATCATGTTGACCCACCCTTTGAAGCTATAACACTTGCAACTCTTCTGGGAAGGCTTTCCACAAGGTTTTGGAGTGTGTTTATGGGAATTTTTGGTCATTCTTCCAGAAGCACATTTGTGAGGTCAGACAATGATGTTGGACTAGAAGGTCTGGGTTGCAGTCTCTGAGTCTCTCTCAGGTTGATGGGACTCTGTGCAGGCCAGTCAAGTTCCTCTACACCAAACCTGCCTTTATGGACCTTGCTTTCTGCACTAGTGCAATCATGTTGAAACAGAAAGGGGCCATCCCCAAATTGTTCCCGCACACTGATGAACATGAAATTGTTTCCTGGTATGCTGACACATTAAGAGTTGCTTTTATTGGAACTAAGTGTTCGAACTCAACTCTTGAAAAACAAGACCATGCCATAATCCCACTCCACCAAATTTACAGTTGCCGAAATGCAGTCAGACAACGATCGTTCTCCTGACATCTGCGAAACAGATGCGTTTACTGGATTGCCACTCAGAGAAGTGCGATTCATCATTCCAGAGAACACGTCTCCACTGCTCTACAGTCCAGTGGCGCCATGTTTTACATCTAATGCTTTACACTTTTATTTGTCTCTGCATATTCAAACTCCAGATTTGAAGCTTCATACTTATATTTAATCATCAGCTTAAGGGCAGGTGACAACAAGCCGGCTAAAAAGGAACAGTTGGTAATGAGCTAACATTATACCAGCTAACGTTGGGCTTGGGTGTCCTAAAATTACTGTTTCCCTCTAATTAACATTTTGTTTACATCCAAACACCACAAGAAAGTTCATTGGCTAACACTTTCTTTGACTCATTAGATTCTCTTCAAAGTTTCACTAGGAGAAAACAGGATTAGATGTCACACCGACATCGGCGATAAAAGGGGGCGTGGTAGCGGGACGGAGTCGCGATGCGATTCCGTTTCGATTTGTGTTGACAGTGCATATCACAGAGGGATATGAACCCAAAAGATTGTTGATGTACTTCTAAAGAGCAAATCACACAACCTGAGTTAATCTGCAAGAAACTAGTCAAAAGCCTGGTGATAGTAAATCACATTCTGAATAAAAAGTCAGCCATCATCTGTTTGTAGGTGCTTCATACTGCATAAGATATGACAGAAATGAATTTAGAAGTGATTTACAAGCTGAGGTGATGAGGTGTGCACTATGCAGACTCTGGTAGCGACGGTTTACAGCGCCTGTTTGCTTAAGGCAGTTGGTTATGGAGTGTGAACACACTCAAACTACTTTCTTTTCTCGCTCTCATCCATACTCACACTACCAGTGGATTGTGGTTTTCCAGCATCCACCTCAAAGCTTTATGTTCAATTCTGAACTGCTGCAAATAACTGATACTATGCGCACTGTAAATCTGAGTCGGTCTTTGAAACAACAAGTGATGTAATGTTGAAAATAGAAAAGAAAAACAACAGATTACATGAGTTTACTTTTCAAACACACAAATTACTGAGAAGTCTACCAATGCAAACCATAAAGCCATACCCAAAACACAAAGTTTCACAAAATAATCTTCGGCCTCTAACTTGTGGTACAAATCAATACCAAGTCTTTCTGTTTATGTCTGCTTGTCCTTCAAGTTAATGCAACTTACTCAAATAAATGATGTAAGGTTTATGTTTTGTCATAGCAACATCTACAATTGGGGTTGCCTTGGGATCCAGATTTTACAAATAATAATCAATAAAGAAAAAAACGTTCCTTTGCAGCTTTTTCCCAAACACATCAAAAACAGACTCTGTGAACTCAGCTTCTGCTTCTGCTCATTACATGCTTTTAACAGACTTCTAATGTAGACGTGTGGCAAATTTATGGATAAGTCTCCACAATTGTCTTGAAAGCACAAAATCATTAAGAGAGAGTTGAGAGAATCAATGCCACGGTGCACTGAAGTTAGCTGTTGTCATCTATTTATGTAACTCTTTGCCAGTGATTTTCATACACAAAAAAACCCACAAAACAAATCGAGTATGGTCTTTATGTTTGAGCATTTGTGAATGCCAGGGCAATTGGTAATTGACTTTTGGTTTCACAGACAAGTAAAACACCAAAAGAAAGTCCTGTGTTTAAACATGTTATCTGGTTACACCAACTGGTCTTTACAGTCTGCACGCTGAAGTATGCTTGGGCAAGATGCTCAACCCCAAGTTGCTCTCTAATGCATTCATGGGAGTGTGAATGTGCCTAAATATTAGATAGAAAGCACTAAGTCTTAGAAAAAAATACTTGTATTAATGTATGTGAATGTGTGAAGGAGTTCGAGTGCAATCCAGCAAGTCAGGAAAATTGTGATATGTTTTGCTTCTTAACACTGCAGAACAAAATATCACTAGCAATACTGCTGAACTCCTGTTTTTTTCGACTTGATGGACAGAGCCTAATCAGTGGTCTGTTCATAGCTTATTTAGTGAGCCACAAATACACAACAGTGGCAGTACAGATTCAAAGTTTCACAGTTTTACTGCCGTCTACATTCAAAATAAACCAACTGCACCATCAATCGAAAAACAGTTTGCCAAGCAGTCGAAGTTGATGAAAATTTTTCAAAAAAGCAAAGCTTTCAGCTAGCAAATAATTCTGATCTCAGTGTTTTTCACAATAGAAAGGAAAATTCAAGAGACCTCATGGGGAAGCCAAAGAACGGTGAGTCTGAAGAAAAAGATTATAGAGGTTGTCCCCCAAACCACCACTACGCAGCAGTTTCATGGTTGTTTTTGGAGAGGATTCCCTTCTTTTACTGGTTTGGTCATCACTGAAAGTGATGGAACTGACCAGCTAAAAGTCTGCTTTTTGGAAAGTTTGATACATGACTTGTGACATTGCTTCAGATTTGCTACTCTGTTACATTCTCCACAGGATCAACAGCCAATCCTCTAGAACAAGGCTAAAAGTCAAAAGCAATGCTAGCACCTCTCTGAAGTTGAACTTTGGCACAGTGGATTTTTAAGCTAAATGCTAACGTGAGCATGTTAGCATATTCTTCTGCTGATAACAATCTAGGTTTTAGCATGAAACTCTTACCATGTGGACCACATTAGTTTTGTATATTAGCAATGCTAACATTTGATATTTATCCCTGATCAAAGCATAGCTTAGTCTTCTGGAATGTTCATTAGTTTTACACAGATTTGCTGATATAAGGCATGTGAAAAAACTGACCTGATGATGGCACTAGATGGAAAAGCCACAATAGTTGATGAAGTTTGGAATGTTTGATGAGTCTTCATATGGAATTTCAAGACAATTCATCTTTGACTAGTCAAGATACTTTAAATATTACCCCCAAGCCAGTGAAAACCATACATTTTCATCACAATCCAGCAAATTTTAAAATATTCTACATGCCAGCAGTGTGGTGGGCTGACGAACCAACATTACCATTAGTACAACCGCACCACTAGCATGGCTAAAAATGATGTGATTACATTAACTTCATGATCTCTGCTGTCTGACTCTGTTCTCCTACCGATTGGTAACTTTAACCACTGGTGAAAAGGCCTCTGTCATATAGTGTGTCGCCACTGTTTTGTGAAGCAGCGTTGCTGTTGCTAAAGCCAATCCCTTGTTATTGAGCCCACGTAATACCATGTAATATTATGTCTTTGTACACTCGCTGCAGTTCAGCGGTTGCATTTGATTCACTTGTTTTCCACACTGCGCCGTGCCAGTGCTATGGTTAGCAGCAGAACGCTCTCGAGGGGCATGACTCTCTTTGGTTTTGGACTCGAGCAGCCTTTCTTCCATTTAATGAGGCCTGTCTTTAAAAAAGAGAGAAAGAGAGTGAGAGAAACATATCCTTTACTCTGTTCCATCTGAACAGCTGCATCTGCGGTTTTCTCCTCTGATGGCGCTGTGGTTTTGGGAGTCATGCCCTTTAGACAATCTACCTCTACTCTGATGTTTTTCGAAGGAGGCACGTCTGAGACTAAGAGAAAAAGACAGTGAATGAGAGCAACAGAATTAGATATTCACAGCTGGCAAAAGACAAAATGTACTGATTGAAATGACTGCAAGATTAAGTCGCCGAATAAGTGCCATTTTGTTTGTTTTTTTGTTTGTTAGTTGTAAGATTGTAAACCAAATCCTCAGTAATTTAGAAACATGACACAATAAACTTTATACAATAATGCTATCCCCAAAGTGAACAGAGTGAAATGTAGCCATTCAAGTGCTTAATGGCACCAGGCTTCGCCACAGTAACCAAAACACGATGCAGCATTCAGCCTCTAGCTCTGCCTTCGCCAGAAAATCTCAGCGCAAGACCGACATCGGAGAGCAAAACACACGAAGGACAGCAGCGTGGATAACTAATCTTGAGAGGAAAAGCACAGGGAACTGGAGGAGATGAGAGCGGTAATAAAAGTGACGCGTGGACGTTGCAGCCAGGACTTGTGGTAAGACTAAGGTATAAGCACTGAAAACTAATTTTGTGAGAACATTTCATGAGCGCAGGCTCTGACATAGGAGCAGTGAGTTAGATGGTAACGATAAGACGGGAGTGTACCAAGTCCCAGAGGGTTCATGATTAGTTAGGATCTTACTTTTTCCAATGACACCGTCCAACAGATCAACACAAACTACACTATACTTGTTTTCCTCATACTTTTACTAGTTTACATTATTTTTGGTAGAGTACTTAATGACACGAATAAACAATTTCAAACTCTAGTTTGTGCCATTTTATTGTGTGTTATGTTTGTTGTACTTGTAGTGAATAGTGCAGTTCTCTTTACTTCACTATATTTTAAGGAGCCAGGCATATTGAAAGGCTTATCAACTTAGCTGCCTTTGGTATGTGAGGGTACATATTAACTGGAATACACTCGCTGCTGCCATTTCCTCCAAGTTGACATTTACTGCTTGTTAATGAAAGTGACTCATTTAAGGCCTCACATAGAAAGGAGGAAACAACAGATAAAGGTGAGGTAAAAGCTGATTAGAGAAAAGGAGTGCAGGAAGGGAGGAGCTCATAAATGGAGTCAAGGACAGTCAGGCAGAGGGAGGAGAGGAAGCGCCTCTGGCCGTTCATAGAGAGCAGGGATTTGTGCAGCATTTTTATTCGGGGCAGTGTTCAAATATCTTTACGTTACAGTTTCCCCATTCTGTAGCTGTTGTAGTAGTATTTTACACATTTTATCCCGGGGTTAACCTCAGAAGGTGGATTGTGTTCCTCTGGATGTTGTGTTTTCATTAGGAAAAACATTTCATCACTTGGATGAGTGAGTGAAAATCCAACGTCCAGATGAACAGTATCAACTTTCTGGGATTTTCTTACCTGGAGGATTGTGCATGCATTAAAGACTCTCAGGGTCAAGTCAGTCCATGCAAATCAAGAACATCCGATTGACTGAATTTAACCCACATCATCCCGAAGAGGATGGACTTGTGACAAATGTTATCACTTGTATTTATACATTTTACAAATTATTCCAGAGTTCCTTAGGCAAGTTTTGAAAGTCGGCCTGATGAACGTTGCTGAGACACTAGACTGCTTCTTATATAGCACTTTATACTCTACTTGAAAACTGAAAGCACTTTATTCAACACTTACCCATTAATGCAAGCACTAACTGGTTTCAATCTAACATTCTGATTCCAGTGAACGCATTGGGTATCTTACAGGAAGTCTTTGGCATGTAGACTGGAGCATATAGGGATCAAACCACCAGCCTTCAGATTAGTTGATGTCCTACTCTGCTCCCTTAGAAGCCACGCCCCCAAAAATAAATCATCCTATTGATTATGTTAATTCTTTAGAAGGATTTGAATATATTTAAACCAGTATGCCAATTCAGTCTCTACCAGGACGTTTGATGGTACTAATGCAGCATAAGTATAACATTTGTCTCACAATAGAGCTTATTCTTTTTCTTTTGTAATATCAAAACACGGAAAATATGGTCATTTCTCACAGTTAAGCACACATATATGCCTTTCTATAGTTATGAATGATCTCTCCTACGTCATTGACACCGGAAACTTGATGCAATAGACTGGGAGGTTGGCAGGATGACGAGTGAGTGGCGAGCCCCGTGGGGAACCCTGGGTTAACCACTAACAACCAACGGCTTTCCAGTGCCGACCATGCTGCACTTTAAACAGCCACTTTGCCAGCCCAGTGATGGGCATATGGTGCCAGCCGGGAGGGCTGCACTGGCTGGGAAGCCACCAATATTCATTGTTCACACATATGAAAGGCAAAAGGGAATGGACAGTTCCAAGAAGATCTATAATGGGGTGGTGTTTAAGAAAACACAGTTGGAAAACACTCAAGGACATTAAAAAAAAAAAAAAAACTCCCTTTTTCCATCACTTTTCTGTTTCTGTCAGCCTGCTTTCCCTTTATCTGTCCGTCCAACAAAGCTGGGAACACGGCAGAGTGAAAAGAGAGAGAAAGAGAAGCCAAGTCCCAGTAAGAGCAGCTCTCGGTTCATAATCAGCCAAATCAAGTTTATGCTTACTGACGGGCCGTTCCACTGAAAACTGCACTCCCTGCCAGGGGTGTGTGGGTAAGTTTGAGCCAGAACGACAATAAAAACCATTGTTGCATTTGTTTAGACAGCTCGTCCAAATCCAGCCCTCTACTTTGGAGCAAATGCTCAGGTTTGTCGGCCCAATAATGGCACCTAATTTGTACGGAAGTCGAGAAAAATCAGAGTAAAGTATGACCTGAAAAAAAAGCACTTACAACAGCCACCATATTTCACCATGCTTGCATTTTGTTGTCAGATGTTCCTTTTTTTTAAGTCCTTGGATACTGAGACTTGTGGTGATTTAAGTGTTGCTGAAAGAGATTGACATCCAGAGGCTGTTGTGTGCCAGGGAAGTGTCTGAGCATGCTGTGTCTATGTTGTTGGGAGAAAAGGGATGCAATTAGAAAAGATGAGAAAGCTCCAGAGGTGGATTAAGATTATTTCCACTCTTACAGACACCTGCAGGCTTAACTTTATCCACACCTTCACCCACATCCTTCCCACTCTCTTTGTCTGATCAGCTCATTGGATCCCGTTTTCCCTCACTCCATCCCCAGGCCTGTGCCAGCTGTAAGAACTGACAGGGCAACAAGCGGAGTGGGATTTTCCCAGAAACATTAGCCTCTCAAAGGACAAGGTGAGATCGGTGGGCAGGATGACTGTCTGTCTAGCTGTCCGTTTAGTTCAGTCTCGCTGTCAGTCTCATGCCACTTGGCTTCAAATCATGTGGCTCTGTAACAAATTCATATTCATCATGAAGATATATGAGATTCTTTTCCACAGTAGTCTGAAAGAAGAAGATAAATAGGATGAATAAAAATAGGTCTCTAAGAAGAAACTTTCCATTTGTTTTCCATCCTGCTGCTCTCTTAGTCGTTCGTCTTTCCCACCCTATGAACAATGGCGCTGAGTCACTGTGTCCCATCTCTCACACTCCCAGAGTAAAAGTCAGAGGACTCAGCTAGATAAGCAAAGAGAAAGACAATTTCCTGTGACATCACAGATGAAAATTATCAGTCTTACTTACTTAATGGAACATCTTTCTGTGCTAGGATCAGATTGGCTGTGACGTGCCAGGAAGAAAAATATCTGATATGGCCTTCTTCGACATATTAGCACACTAAAATGACATGACTACTTCAAGACAGATGTAGGGGCTAGGATGCATGACAGACACCCAAGCTTTAACTAAAACAGACATATCCCAGAAAAGACTTTGCTAAGTCTCTGAACTGTTCCACAGATATAAACATTTAGCATGGAGAACACTTTTTTCTCATTAAGGTTGTTTAGGCTCAGTGTTTCATAGCTGCATAAAGAGCAGATGATTTATCATGTGAAATCACTGATTCGACCCTGTCTGGCAGAACTACTAAATCAGATTCCTCCAGTTTCTTCTTATTTCATGTCTAGACTATCAGAACCACTTTTGCAACCCAGAACGCTGCCTCAAGGGATTTTTTTTAAACGCCTCTTTGTTAGGAAGATGTGGATAGAATTGGTTAAATCAGTAAATCTTTCCAAAAAGATTACACTTTGGAACTTCCAACAAAATGGGAAAAAAGGCTTTTACCCAGCACGTCTGTTTTGTGGCTTTAGATTTTTGGTTTCTCAGCAGCAATATTTATGGAGCCTGTATAAAACAATGAACATTTACCCATTTTTTTTTTTTTTTTTGAAAAAAAGGGATCTCATTTGCGAGGTCCTATTGTATCTTGCAGAATTAAGCTGTTTCCACATATAGAGAGAGATTTTGTCATTTTTTCCAAAGTTTTGTCGGTGACTGCTGTTCGCTACTGGACAGTCCATACTGTTAGATACTTTGTTATTAGTCAATCACAAAAACACATCATTTGCTCCACTTTCATAATTTGAATCTACAAAACTACCAACGATAACACAGTTTGTTTCACTAAAGACATTAGCTGAAAACCTGGCCAATCAGCACTGAATTGAGCACTGAGCAATTGTGTTATTAAAAAAAAATTCAGTGGACAAGAAAATGGTAAATAGACTGGTGCCAATGCAGTGTAGGTTTTTACTACTCTGTCAGCTGTCAAAGGCCTCAAGCCTTCTTACAAGCACTTTTTTGTTCTATCGGCACTTTGTCCAACATTCAGTGTCTCACCCAAGGATGCTTCAACATACAGAATCGATCCAGGAATAGATCCACTGGCCTTGTGATTAGTAGATGAGCCAAAGCCGCCTCTGAACACAAGAAAGCCCCATATGCCAGTGTCTGATCAGCAGTGGCCTCATTTTTCAGAATGACAACAATCCTAAACACACTGCCAGTGCAGTAAAAGCACAGCTGGATAGAAAAAGACATAATGTGACACTATCAGTCATGGACTGGGCTCCCCAGAGCCTGAACCTTAACATTATAGATGCATTGTGGGTTTGTCTTGATTGAGATTGCAAAGAAAGAGCCAACATCCAAAGAAAACCTTCAAATGTTCTTAACTATGTGTACAAAATTTATTTTTTTCCCTTGTATAACAGATTTCCCTTAATGTGTCCACATTTCAGTTAATTGCTACACCTGTTTTTCATTTTTATAAAGAAAGGTAGGTGGCTTAAAGACATTTGTACAGTACTGTGGCAATCAGTGATATCTTTTGCTTCCATTGGTTCTTACTTAAGTCATTTACCTCAAAGCTGAGATCAAACTTAGCACCTGATCATTTTGCAATTCTTCTTTGTCCTTTTTCCTATTTTTTGTATCAATAATTGAACATAACAAGCATCAGAATTGTATTTGTCATATTCAGGAACAGGACTGTATTGTTTCCTTCATATTTGTGGGATCATTAAAGTTGATAATCACATCATAACAGGATAAATTTACAATAAATGAGCAACACATTTTACAATATGCTCAGTACAACGTTTAGCCAAGGGGTGTACAGGGGTCTAAATTTGAGTGTGGCTAGCGCTCTACAATACGTGCCTTTTGCAATGTAACCTGAGAAGATTTCTTTGTAATCTTCTGTAATGTCTGCAATTTGTTTCCTCCCACGCTGGTTGTAGCTCATCACAGTGGAGACAATATAGGAGCATATCGATGACCTCACTCAAGCACAATTGTTTGACAGATTTCTCACGTCTCAGCAAACAGGGATTGCTCTTGAGTCACTTCTAGCTGTCAGGACCCATCCGTACTGATCCAAGAGTAAAAATCCCCGAGCTGAGCACGACTGCCTCAAGAAATATGCCCCTGCTTTATCAAATGTTGTATGAAGTGAGCTCCTCCTTACCTTTATTATATTAACAGAGCAAATCAACAATTTGGTTAATTTTTAACAACCTATTTAGTAAACCTTTGGGGCCTTTTAGCAGTACTGGTATTATATCATAAATCTTTCAGCAAGCTTCTAAGTGTTTCCAGATGTGCTATACTCTAAAGCACAGAAATGCCCTCTGAACCCTACTGCCAGACGATAATGTCCATATTAGACTCCTGCTTATGGCCCACACCAATGTTTGTTTGTGGGTTTTTGTTTAGTTTTTTCTTACTTTTCCTTTGTTTTTCTTTTACATCCTAAGTTAAAATCTGTACACAACATTGCGGAGAAAATACTGGAATCCGTTTCACGTAGAGGTTGGTGTTAATGAGTCAAACATTAATGGCAGCGTTGCAAAACTAAAATGGTGATCCAGCATGATTTAATGATTTGATATTAACTAGTTTAATTATTTCAGTGCTGGCACCAGTGTGAGTACAGCTGATCACTGCAGACTGCATGAGGTATATGGCTAGGGTTAAGCAACAAAGCAATAAATTCACATGGATATTGTTGGAGCAATTTTAAACAGAAAGGTTACCGTAATTTCTGGACTATAAGCCGCTACTTTTTGCACAAGCTTTGAACCCTGCGGCTTATTGTCCGGTGCGGCTTTTCTAAAGATTTTTCATGATTTTTGTGACAAAAGGATTTGTTTTGGTTTGTTCCGCCATTTTGCATGACGGAAAGGCATGTGATCAGACACGGAAAAGAGTGATATGTTGGTCACATGTCCGTCCGCCAGCCAAAGTAGTGCCGTACGAATTAGCGCAAAAAGGAGACTAGATTAGCAAGCTGGCTCTCGCTGGCCCTGTACCCATATCTGCAGCGGGTCTCCAAGGTGAACAGCCTCTGGCATGTTAGAACAAGGCAGCTAAGGGAAGTCGGCAAGTCAGAGCCTTCAGGATAAGGATTGGCTCTAAGGGCTGGGTCGTGGGGCTCTTCCGAGTCGCTCCGTTGCCCTCCCCTCCCCCGTCGAGGCGGGCTGTGCACCGTGTCTACTAGCCCGCCAGCCGTTACTAGCTACTAGCCCGCGGCTACTAGCCCGCCCGCTAGCGCTACTAGCCCGCTAGCGCTCCTAGCCCGCTAGCGCACCTGCGGCTTTTAGTCTGGTGCTGCTAATGTATGAACAAAATATAATTTTTTCATAATTTCAAGTTGTGCGGCTAATATTCAGGTGCGCTTTGTAGTCCGGAAAATACGGTAATTGAAAGTTTGTATCCAGCATGCCAACCTCCATTTTTATTCTTCACCTTTCTTCACCCTAAACGGAGATGCTGCTACTCTACTGACAACAAATGCTGTGCTTCGATGTGGAATGTATTCAGTTTGTATTGGTTTGGAGCCCCTGTATAAGTTTAAAATGAGGCCTTAAAAAGCATTTGGACACGTCACCAGTGTTCTCCATGGCTTCACTGCTGCATGCTAAGTGATAACTCATTCAGTGCGAGGTTTCAATGTGTACTTATTACATTACATAGCCTGTTAACTTTACACAATTTTGAACATTGTATATCACGTAAAAAAACCCATACTCTCCCCCCCAGACATAATTCAGGTGATTAAATTAATGCATTGAACTTAATTGGCCGAGTGTATATTAAGACTTTCACTGTGCCATTATGGTTTTCTTAGCAAACAGGATACATTTATTTGCCACTTACTCACCCGAGAGCTGCAGTGGAAAAATGTGCAGTTGGTCTTGCACTCGTTATGTTCTGGTGCCGTTCGGTCCGACATGGAAGCTCCCACACTGACAGCCCTTCGAGAGCTCATTTTAAATAGCGCCGCTGACCTCAAAGTTATGGCTATGGGATGTGGCTCCGGGCTAATGCCTGCTATACTAACTTTACCCCTGAAAAAGAGGCAGAGAGAGTGGGAGACTGGGTGACTGTGACTTTTGATTTGATCTGCCACGGTGATATCCTGCAATCTTATGGTTTACCAAATTACATCCCATGAGCTCCTTGTTTGCTTCATTATCCCTGTCCCACAAACTCACAGGGGTATTTTATTTTTTCATTTGTACGCGCTGATGAGTGATGTAAGAGTTTTGAGGCGAAGAAATAAATATTAATGTGGATCTCGGGAAAACTGACGGTAACTGTTTTCTTTCCAACACCTACAAAGGGCATCTTTTATAATGTGTCTTGTTTCTTTTGAGATTGTTTTAACGTGCAAAGAAACAACTCGGTTGGCGTAAATATTCAAATGCTACTGTGTACTTCATGCATTTTTGGTCATGTCTGTGTGTAACCAGTCGTTGGTAATTATATAGCGCAACAGCCAAAGTGCCCAAAGACAGCACAAATGCCAGTGAAATCACGCAGCCAGTCACCAAGCCGGCTCCAGCAAGCACACACAACCATTAACGCACATTCACCCAAGCACGTGGGGACTCATCACACTCCTGTAGCAAAGGTACATTCTGCTCCTGTGGGAACTTCACAAATAGACTTGTTTTCTTTACACTGGAAACTGTGACATTTAGCCAAGCAACACTCACTACCTTCTGCCCTTTTAACCAGACCCACCCACCCATCTCCACACAAAATGTTTATAGGGGCAGATAGAGGCAGTTCTCTAGGTGTAGAGGGTTGAAGTGTTTGCTCTTTGATTGTTATTGGCCAGAAAAACACCATAGTAAAAACAAGGGCCCAACCACTAGTCTGTAAGCACGCTACAACGTGAATCGTGAGACGCTTAGAAAAACAGTCTCCGAAGAACTGTTACGGCACCGATTTGTGATCACCCTTAAAAGGATCTTCCAAATGCTTTTTCCCTCTCAGAGTGGACAGGACACTGCGTTCTGTTCCAGGACTGTTAGGAGAACAGAGTTTCCATCGGCAGTCACACGTCAAGATGCTTTTTATGAGGGCACTTGATGTGGATTGGTCATCGGTGTTATTACAGGGATATTGGGTGCTAAAGTGAGGTACTGGAAAGCATTATTGGTGTGCATGCGTGCAAGTGTGCGTGCGTGTCTGTGTGTATGTGTGTGTGTTGGCCCTAAAAGACACTAGTGTCTCCCTATAGCAATTATTTAAGTTATAGTTTTGTTCTACACAATCAATTTGTTGAAATAGTTTTGCTGCATTAATAGCCTCCCCTTAAAAAAACAGGATCTCAGTGTTGCTACTGTTTGCAGTGGCAAAGATAATAAAGTTGTTGGGTTTAATGAACGAAACAATGAAAATGAATTATTACAGAATAAATAAAGTCATTGATTTATATTGAGGGTTGATGTCCAGGAAGAACAATGCTGTTCCATGCCTATCCCAAAGAGCCAATCAACAGACGAACCAGCAGACATATTAGTCCCTTGTTTTATTGCACTGAAGCATGCACACAGATTACATTCACTATAGTTTCGATTGTATTGTGCCAGGCATTATCTACTCTATGACAGAGAAGTTTTAGGTAAGTACTTCTTTTTTTGGCTTACGTTTTTTTCAATGCTCTTTTGAAATCACTTACAAATCTTGATCGTGTTGGCCGTATGGATTAAGCCATTAATGAAGCTGTAGTTTGACTAGTGTGCATATGTGCATTAAAAGTATCACTTGACGGGAAGAAGGCATTTCAAATGGTTTTTCATGGCAAAGTGTCCTCATCCGCCTTTTTCTAGTGAAGGTCAGTCGGTTCTTGCCATCATTAATAACATTTTGTCTTCTGGTGCTGTCCCTGCAAACTTTAAACATGCAGTAGTGAAACCTATAATTAAGAAACCTGGTCTCAATCAAACTGTGTTTGTTAATTTCAAGCCTGTCTTTAAGCTGCCTTTTCTTTCATTATTTTTTTTTTTTAAGATTGTTTATGCATTTTTTTGAAAAAGCGTGACACCCTGGAAGTTTTTCAATCCAGATTTAATACCACAGAGTAAACACTGTTAAGGGTCTTTTATTATACTCTCCTAGCTGGTCACTCTGGTCACTTTGAGATTCCTATTTGGCTTGATCTAACTGCTGCTTTTCACACAGTTTACCAGGATATCCTGATATTGTGTTTTCTTGTGGGTGCTGCTTTGAAGTGGTTTAGGTATTATTTAGCAGTAAGAACTATTTCTTTCAGCCTCACTGGCTCTGATTCCTCGTCTGCTCACCTGCCACGTGGAGTTCCACAGGGCTCAATGTTAGGGCCATAGCTTTTCTCACTTCATCTGCTTCCACTGTGTTTCCTTCTTAGAAAATATGGGATCTCCTTTCACAGGTATGCTGATGATAGGCAGATATATGTGCCAATAAAGCAGAAGAATGGCTTCTAAATTTAATGACTTCTTGTATGTTTTGATAGTATTAAAGTTTGGATAGACCAAAACCTTTTACCTTTGAATGAAAAGCATGTTGAGCCCGTAGTTACATATTTAGAAGTTAAGAATCTTTTATTTAAGGCAATTTTCAAAGCGTATTTTGACATGAACATCTAAAAAAGTACATTACAGAGTGGACAGAATTTACAAGATTTACGTGTCATACTTTGCTGAAGTTAAATCGCTAATACATGTTGTTGTCTGTAATTTTGAAAGCTTACGTCCTGGAGGCAGTGCACGATCAAGGTATTCTCTGCAAGATACAAGTAGATATCACCAAAGTGGAGCTTTCACTTTCAGCGATTTACTCAAAAACGTGTTGCTTCTCTTCAAATCTTTGTTTTGCAAAGCACTCTTCGCTCAAGACAAGCAAAAAAGCAACACAATGCTACTGACTGTCCACCATTGGCTGTCATGACAGAGTAAGGTTCTGCTTGCTAGAGTAGCAAGTCGGTCACGTGATTGATAAATATGAATTATTACCATACTTAGACTATGGAATAAATTGCCTTTGGACATTAGCCCGACATTGTCCCTACATTTCTGAAACTCATCTTCAAATACATTTATTGGCCTTCAACCCAATGTAAAATGCATTGTAAATGCAGTTGGTATGGAATGATATGGTAGATTTTTGAAGTGATTTTTAACATATTTAACAAGCAAAATGTTTTTTTGTCACCTGAAAACCATAAAAACAATACACGAGACTCTTTTCCCCACACATTTATGCAGGGGCTTTAAAATAAACACAATGACTGCTAAGTGTCAAGACTTAGCATATAATACAGTGCTTTGTTCTATGCATTTTATGCACTTCACTTTATTGCACATGCACTCACACCAGTACATGCGTCGGTGGCAATTTGGGGCCTTCCACAAGGAGACTTGATATGTGGACTAGAGGTGCAGGGAACTGAACAAAGATAGGACTTGTTGAAATCAACTTGATAGAGTGAGCACAGGCTAACATGCTGCCTCAGCTTTGCATGCTATTAAGTTCGTGTCTATTAATATGTGGATTTAAGATATGGCCATGTGAGGCCTTTAAAGTTTTCTTTGTTTTATAGTATCCTTGCTGAGCTGGCTGCACTTTTGCTTCATCCTCAGGTGTGTTGTTTGTCAAAAACAATTTAGTCCCCCTTTCAGGGCCTGAAAGAGCTGTAATAAAAAAGCAGTACATGATAACAGCCTTGTACAAGAACAACTGCACTAAAATATGACATTATGAACGCACACGTGGCTTTACACACTTTGACGCAATTTATTTGACCTGAGCACGCACTCCTCGACACTTTAGCTTGCACTTCAGCTCCTCCACCAGGGTTCCTTGCGCAAACAGTGAGGCACAGGCCAGTGCAACACAGCATGACAGGAGCTGCTGGAAGGAGGAGGAGGAGGAGGAAAACAAACAAATAGAAAAAGAGGGGCCATGACAAAATGTCCACCAGATGTTGTGGGTCTACTTCCAGCTCCTTTTCTGACAGCTTCCTATGTTAACAAACTTTCAATTGGAGAAAAGCTTGGATAATTTGGGCCCATATTGTCATTTCAATTTAAGGAGTCGTTCAATAATGCATTAAATAAACAATAAAGAGTGAGGGATTGTTCACCATAATAAAGTAAACTCATGGGCTGTGAAATTGTTTATTTTTTCCTGTTGTTTCCAAAACGATGACAAAAGTCTGTCCAAAAACTGACATATTTGTGAGTCCATGTGATATTTGTTTACTTCTGTTTAGGCAGTGTGAACCTAAACAAGTCCCATAACAGTCACATCGATGATAGCATCTTTCTGAGGTTTTAATGGGCTAAACATTTATATGTCGTTATAAAGTTCAGGTGATATATGGTTTACCACGTTTCAGTTCTTAGTTTAACACCGTACCATTCAAACTATAGCTAATTGGGCTAATATCAATAACAGACCAACTATTGAGACGCCGGGGATTTTATTATGGTCTACATGAATAATAGCGGTTTCTGCTATTTGTTTATTACAAAATATGTTTAATATTTATAATTTTACTCTGCTTTCCATTAGCAAGTGCAGCTATCATGGCGCATTTGAATTTCCCCAATATGGTTACACACACACACACACACACACACACACACACACACACACACATATATATATAACCGTTCTACTGTAAGTTTTACTCACCCTATCACACACATTCCTACCGTCACACACAGATGGACATATTGGGAGCAATGTACTTAGTATCTTCCCCAAGTATATTTCAGCAGTGGGGATAAGCTAATTGGAGACACTAAATTGCTCATAGGTGTGAATGCGGGAGTGAATATGTGTGAATGGTTTTCTATGTCCATGTGTTAGCCCTGTGACAGACTGGTGACCTGTCCAGGGTGTACCCCGCCTCTCGCCCAAAGACAGTTGGGATAGGCTCCAGCGCCCCCCACGACCCTGAAAAGGATAAGCGGCTGAGAATGGATGGATATATTTCAGCATGCGATAGACAAATGATACACTTCAGCCAAGCTTATCTATATACACCTGAATGCATACTATACCGATTCATTTAAATTAGTGCATATGATTTCAGTATTTAGCCATATGTGTTTAGTAAAACCCATTACAGGGTAGAGTGTTAGTGTATTTGGGTTACTTTGTAGTAGTAATGTCATTGGGAGCATGTTTGTTTTGCAGTACAAGTAAACTTAAAGTTCTGCAGGACTGCTAACAAGTTTTCTAAAAACAGAAAATGAAATATATTCGTGCTGTCTCTTCGGTGGAAGAAATGCTCAGTAGTCAGTAATGTAGAGTAGGCCACACACGTCTTCTGGAAAATATATACACTCACCAGATATTTTATTAGGTACACTTTTCTAGTATGGGGTTGTACCACCTTTTGCCTTCCAAAAGTGCCTTCTTTGTTGTAGATGTTCTACAAGGTGCTGGAAATATTCAGAGATTTTGGTCCATATTGACATAATAGCGTCACACAATTGCTACAAATTTGTCAACTGAACATCCAATATATGTATCTCCTTTTCCACCAATTACAAATATGCTCTATGGCAGGGGTCGTCAACTATATTTGTCAGAGGGCCAGAGTTTTACCAGACAGTCTCCTTGGGGGGCCGGACCCCCAAGGAGAAAATCAAATAAAAATCTAATTTTGGCTTAACATTATGTTTAATGTTTATACTTTTTCCATTTCATTACAAAACTGAAGGCATTTGATTCAGGCTCCCATCACCTATACCACAGTCAACCACTAGGAGTGATAGATGTTTTGCCTCAACAATTAGGCTAAGTCAACTTTATTTACAGAGCACTTTTAGCACTTTTAAAAGTGTGGACCACTATTTTCTTTTTGATCCTCACAATTTTGGATTTCCAGTCGCGGGCCGGATTGAACGGCTCAGCGGGCCGGATTTGGCCCGCGGGCCGCCAGTTGATGATCAGTGCTCTAAACTCTTGGAAAC
>VURO01046251.1:0-27191 GCA_015108175.1 Pelvicachromis taeniatus | reverse complement strand
GCGGCCCTGCTCAGTTTTCAACAATGTTTGTGGCTAGTTAGTTTTAATATTACTCTTATTATTCTTTCTGGGTCACAAAATAAATGTTTAACATGTTTTCAGGCCAGAATGTAGCTGTGTAAACCTCAAATATCTGCTCAGTTTATCAAGACCCCACATATTTTCAAAAGCACTCCCGACGTTTTCGTCTGTTATCCACCAGCTTGATAGCTAGCCGGGGGTCAAGGTTCAGTATAGCCGGTGAGAACACCGGACTCCGGTGTCCTGTTATATTTTAGATAGCAAGGAGCAGACGGCTGAGTTTATTAAACTTCACCGAAACAATCTGCAGATTTCATTCAAATGTAATAAACTATCATCTTGTCTTTATATTTAGTTAGCACATAGCTTAAACACTCAAAGCTGTAAGTTAATGATAGTTATATAAGAGCAGATGCATGCTGGTGCAATAAGCTGGACCAATGGATGATGATCTGATTAGTCGACTAATCGCAAAAATAATCGGTGACTAGTCGACTATCAAAATAATCGTTTGTGGCAGCCCTAGTAGCTAATGAATTCATTATCAGACTGATATTTGATCTAAATATAGGATCAGTGGAGTTCTCTTTATTTCTAAAAATATAAGGTAGCACAGTTGTGGTTGAGCCTGTGACCCACAAAGTGTTACGGTATTTATATATTTGCAGCATTATAATCTGATGGTTTCTTTTCCATTAACAAAGACAGCTGTTAATTCCATAAGACTTTTCCAGTTTGTGAAAACTTTTTGTATTTTTCTGATACTCATATTTCTGTAAATTTAATTAGGAGTTGAATCCTGAACTGATGCCTTTCATTGATCTGTTGCCACGAGAAGAAAAGAATGAGTTATGCTGCAGGAAATGCCAAATATGCGTGTTTTACAAAGTACTTTGTTGAAATACTCGCTGTTAATTCACTTCACACGTTAACTTTCAACAAGTGGCTCTTTTTAAAGGTGTTTGGTACATTTTATAGCTGTTGCAGGGTTGCTTTCCCACATAATTGTTCTCTGTGCTTCTTGTGTAACACAGTCGGTTATTGTTTAATCGTCCGGTGAGTCATCAGTCAGTCCCACACACGCGGGTCTATTCTCAGGATTTTAATGGAATCTGGCTGATTTGGTGAAGTCCGACAGGAAAATGATAGATGATGTTAGACAGCTTACACCACACAGCACCCACACGTTAATAACACAGCACCAGTTTTGCTGTGGAATCTTTTAAAAAAGACTTTATTTGATGAAATATTTAGTTTAGTTTTTTTAGCAGATGAAAGGAGGATGATGCAGTTTATGTGTAGATAAAATAAACATATAGTAGTTTTAAGTCAGGATGTCCAAAGTAAGGAGTGAAACTCACTGTCGACTTTGAGGATTTAATATTCTTTTCCCTGTTTGAGGCATTTGGGGAATTATACAGAGCAGGGTCCCTCCCGCTCCGTCTGTGCTGTGAATAATTCAGTCAACAGTGCGAAGCTGGTACAGTGTGAGCAGACAGGCTTTCCCACGAGAGAACGCCTCCTGCTCCCTTAGCGCCGTGTGACCAGACACTGAAAGCTACCAACAATAATCGGCTCATTACAGAAAGAGAGAACAAACAATTAAAATCTGCCACCTTTCCTGACATGCACACGTTTTAAGGCTAAAAGGCGAATATCAGGTGGAAATAAGTGCACAGCATGTTGTTTAACTATCTTCTGCTTCTTTAGGCGTGAAAGAGTCTGGTTGTTTTATGTAGCAGTCCTATTGTTAAACTAACAGTTACTTAATTAGGGTGACGTTATGTATAAAATATGCTCCGCATCCATATTTTTCTACTAAACTCTACTCAAGTAGATTTGCATGATTCAGATCTGGTGTTAACTCATACTGGGCCTTCATGCAGCATCATGAAGTCCTTTTTGAAAGCCTTGAGATGAAAGTTTACTCGTTGCTACATACATATTTTGAAACTTAATGTCAGAAACGAGGAGAGGAACTGACTGCTAACAAGTTGTCAAACACAAATTAATCACAAGTCATTAGAGTACATCCCAGATAATCCTCCTTTCTGAAACAGGATGATCAAAATGTACAAAAATGGACTCCTTGTTTTTATTCAATCCCACCCAAAAAAGTGACTGAGGCCATAAACTCATCAGGAAAGTGTATAAAGAGGCTGTTTCCCTAAAGACTCCTTTAGACCTGGAAGTCTCTCTGCAACCAAAACTATTGCTCTCTGTCTTTTGGCCGTCCCTCAACCCGAGTCAGTCGCGGCAGACAGCTGCCTCTCCCTGAGCCTGCTTCTGCTGAAAGTTTCTTCCTGTTAAAAGGGAGTTTTTAGTTCCCACTTTTGCCAAGTGCTTGCTTAGAGGCAGGTGTCTGATTGTTAGGGTTGGGTTGTCTCTATATAATTGTGGAGTCTCTACTTTACAGTATAAAGTACCTTGAGGTGACTGTTCTATATAAATAAAACTGACTGTAAGAGTGAAATACGAGCGACCGGCTCATTCTTGGCTGTACCTGAACGATGTTCAGTTGACGCAGAGTCAACTGAACAACTGTAGGCCGTAAAATGGGAAATAACCCCAACCGTCTGTCCCTGCGTCTGAGGAGATGCTAATATCTATTAGTGTTATAGCACATTGATATTGCTACATTAATTGTGTCAGTCAAAACCACTGGGATTAACTCTCTGACAGAAACTCTGAACAGTGTAATCTATTACAAAATAAGGACAAGTATATTAGTCCCCCTTGATGTTTTTCCATCAAACCTTTTAATGAAGCTGGTTTTATTCAATCTTGACAAACACACAATAGACTGAATCCAGTGCGACTTCTTTCCTCTTGGTGCCACTAATGGCTGAAACCAGTTCATTGTTACAGCCATTATATCGGAATTAAAAATAACAGAGAGCCAGCCATGATTGTCAGTGACAGAGAAACACATTTTCTAAGTACACTTTCTTGCCAATGGGCTCATTATCTCCCATTTGTAAGAAAGGCAGCAGCTTGGTTTAATTGAAGAAAATGGACTTTTACACGTAGAGGTTTCCATGCTGAGCAGAGCTCCACTGATTATGGTAAATGAGCTCAGCAGTAATCTAAAGTCTCCCATTGCACTTGAAAACCTGTTCCATCTCTCCACTTTTGTGACTGTGTATGAAATATTGTAAAATAATAAAATGCTTCTCAGACATTTATTCTTTTAAGTATTGGCAGCTGCTGAGTACCTCTGCCATCCCATCATTCGCCCATGACTCTTTGGGTCAAAGAAATTATTATGTATGAATGGTGAAAGATGTGTACCCTTGTCACGGAAACTGTAAAAAAAAAAAAAAAAAGAAAAGAAAAGAAATGTGGGTATTTTGGCATTTTAACATGCGTCTGGGAAACTGAATTGTTTTTGGTTTCGGCCTCAAGTGGACATTAAAGGAACTGCACCTTTAAAAATCATCAATAGGTGGACTGTCGCCTCAATCTGCACCAAGATTCTGTTCAGACCCAGACCTACTGCTAGATTTTTTTCATTTTACTCTGCACAACTTCTCCCGCAATTACGGTTTTGTTATTTTAATCGATGCAGCATCTTTTGTTTTTACAGTAGTCAGTGTTTGTACACAGGAAACACAAACCAGTTGCATGCATTCTAGCTCATATGGAGACGTCCAAAGAAACAAGACGGGGAAATGGAGAAAAGACACCGATACAACTATTAGGCTACTAGTTTATTGCATTGAATTTTAATGCGTGTGGACTTTTACATTTTGGACTTTTGTTTGAGGAAATGTTCTCTAACTGGACCTCCTTGATCTGTAATTGAATATCACTGATGTTGATGATAGATGTAGCTTTTAAGTCAAGTCAATGCAAGATGGCCTTATACCTGCATACTTTATAACGACCACCAGGGGGCGATGATTGAGGTTGCAATCACGAGCTCAGATGCTACAGATGGCTGTGGTGGAAACGGCCCTTTTACCTGAGCGCCATGAACGGTTTATTGATGAGTTCAAATTCAAATTTTATTTGTGACACTCACACAATCATACACAGTACGACATGTAGTGAAATACTTATTGTTATACAATGCCCAACCATTAAACTACACTACAGAAATTGACAAGATTTGCAAATTTAAAATTTTGAAATTTACAGTAAAACAAATTCGCAGATAAATATCCGTCAGGATGTCCTTGATGGTGCAGGAGTAGTAGTACCGTATTTTCCGGACTACAGAGCGCACCTGAATATTAGCCGCACAACTTGAAATTATGAAAAAATCATATTTTGTTCATACATTAGCCGCACCAGACTAAAAGCCGCAGGCTAACTACTAGCGCTAGTTAGCCTGCCAGACACCTTCGGTTTTAAAGCACCAAAATGGAAACAGTGAAAATACTCACCGTGAAGCTTCTTAATGACATTGAAAAAAAAAAAGGATCCTACCACAGCAGCTTGCTCCATCTTTTATACACCCATAAGTAACGATGCCATTGGTTGCATTATATGAAATGCAGGAGCCAATGTTTCTAGATCTGCAGGCAACGACAAGTCTAGATATGTTAGCTCTATCTCTTCTGGATGTTATCAAAGTGCAATAGTAAAATAAAGGTGTAGTTTTGAATTGAGCATTTATTCCTCATTCACTGGATCCTGGATTCTAAATTCTTCTCACCATCACTATTGTGCACCACTCTGTATGCTTTCTGCCATCTCCCTGAATACTGGTGAGCATGCAGAGTGGTGCTAAAGTTTTCTCTTTGTCACAGACTTTCTCTGTGACAAAGAGAAAGATTTCTAAGTGTTTGAGCGATCAGCTTTCAGATGTAACATCCCCTGGTCCACCCCACATGTTGCAATGTGAATACAAACCAATTCTGCAGCACTGAGGAAACATTTGATTCCATTAGACACTGAATCTGCTGGTTTTATCATCCATTAATCTGTTGGCTACAGCTACAGCTAGCAGTCTCTTTACAAAGCTCATAATCAGAGACGTAATCATTCTGTAAAAGCATACGTCATACTTATTAATGAGTGCCTTTAATGGCTTTAATAGGCCCTTTACTTCCATTGTCGTGTTTATTGTCTAATAGCACGTCTGGTTAGCACGTCTGTCATTAAGATGGTTGATCTATCAGGCGTCATAGCTGAGACAGTTCTGAACATTTCTCATTATGCTGAGGAAAAAAGTAGAAATTGTCCATCAATGTAAAAAATTTTAGGATAGCATTTCAAATTTTGACTGCAAGGAGATTATGGGATTAGTTTAGCTTGTTAACGGCATTAGTCAGGATTAGTTTCATGAACATTTCAGTAGAAATCAGGCTTGGTCCTACTTGGAACTGACTAACCTTTGAAGCTGATTGGACACTATTAAAAGGGTTCTACATCATCTTTATCAAAACTTTGAAAAGTTGCATTTTTTTTCTTTTATTTGACAAAACAAGAGATTGAGCAACAAAGTGGGGAGAGGGAGAAAATGGCCAGGGGTGGATTTGAACCTAAGACTCCAGTCTGTGGCTCATGGATCGCCAAACAGAATTTGGCATTTTAAATCATATCTACAAAATATACACTTACCAGATACTTCATTTTTTACACTGTGTGAGAACCGTGCTACGTTTTCTGATCGTCTATTGTCAATTAGCTACATTTAGAGTTCACCCAGAACTTCGCAGGTTTGACGAGTAAATTCTGTAAAACCTCCAAAATTAGTGACACGGTTACCAGAATAACCAGAACACAACAGTTGCCAATCAGTTGAGCTGAGTCCCCTGTTGCCCTGTGGAACATGAGTTGCACTCATCTGTGCACTGATCGGTTGCAACATGTTGGCATTGTAAATGCATTTGTCTGTGCAATTGCCTTGTGATTGAAAGATTGTTTCACGCTCAACATCTGCATGACCAGCTGGTTGCTACAACTTGTTGCATGGAGGTTTCCATCGTTGTATTGTCCATGTTTTTATATGTAACAGTTATAACGCCTCACTTCTGACAGACAGTCCAACGAACATGCAGTGAACCCTCTGATTACAGACGAGATGTTTCCTCGACTGGCTGCAGGTGGTGACAGCAGGTCTCTGAAGGCTGACTGCCGCTGAATCTGGCAATCGGCCTTCATTCGTTTAACGTAAGCACGGTAAAAAAGTGGTTTAGGTCAAAGATGATAGGCTTAATTAATCACTTTGATGCCACTAAAGGAGAGAATAGAAAATCATCCTGACGTTTAAGCGTCTGTGATGGCGTTGCACCTCCATGCTGATCCCAGAAGGTCAAACATGGAGCAGAAGGTCACACATTTGTATTTGTTTGTCAGCAGTGCAGTGAGGGTGTATGTATGGCCTAGGCAGGTTCATTCTGGCGTAACAAAGCCTCGCTAATGATGTTTGTATCCAGACCTAACTGGATCTCCTGATGTGCGCCACTCAGTGCTGCCTTTAATGAGATCTGACTCGCCTGTGCGCCTGGCGGTCCGTGTGAGGCTGCACCTGAACCCGTCGCTATGGCAACCAACAGGTTGCTTTTCTACAGTGACACAACCCCTCTGAGTGTCTCCTTCCCTCCGGTTTATTTGCCTCTGTGTCTCTCATCTGCATCGTTTGTATGAAAGTGTTTATTTGATGCTAAATACTGACACAGTGATGCCGTCGGACACTGAAAAGTACAGATTTCTGCATTGTACCCCTCGAAGGTTTCCGCTAGAACCAAAGATGTTTTCTAACTGTAGTCACGTAGAACTAAGACGTTTATGAGCGTGTGCATTTTTTCTCTACTCGCCAAGAGGACCTGAGATGTTTTATAATTATGAGTGAAAAGCACAAAGATTAACCTCAGGCTAACTTAGTCCTACACGCTGACAGAATTCCCTATTTTGAGACACATGAAAAACTCTGTCAGTGTATAAGAGTAAAAGCTCAGATATCAATCCGATTTTAGTGTAGAAACAGATGCAGGTAGAAATTGGGAGCTGAAGTTGGACTGTTTTGGTTTTTTGGCACTTCTTTTGTTACCTGCTGAATATTTGGCTCTTGATGCTTTGTTCGAGTTGGTATACGTTCACTTTTAGCGTCACTCTACATACTTTGCTGCGGTCTTTGCGTTCACATGCTGGTTTTGCAGCTGTTTTGCAAAGAGCTGATGTCCTGTTGCATTACAGGATAGCTGTTTCTGGCCTGGACCCAGCTTTCACTTAACTGTCTCTGTCACGTCCTCTGAATAATTTTTTTAATCAGGAAATGTGATCGTCTAAAGAGTGAGTGAGTTAATTATGAGCATTTCTGACAACATGCTGCATTAGATTTAAGGCTAAAAACAACTTAAGTGGTCGAGTTTTGATATTTAAAAATGCCACATTTGTTTTCTAGTCTCTCCAGAGGTGCTGGGGTTTCTGACAGCCATCGGACTCTTCATCATCCTCATGACTTTCCTCTTCTGGTACCTCAACAATAAGTTGGCACTAGAGAACCCAGGGAGCCTTCAGTGCCTTGATGAATTCAGGAAAACCACTGAGCTGCAAGGTGAGCATGCATCATTTTAAAATGAAAGCACATTTGGTTGTCTTTAGTTCACATCTGAGTTTCTTTAGTGCCTTTGATCCCAGCACGAGGCCTGGCCTCTGCATGGAGGCATTTTCCACTGCCACTGGCCTTTCTCAGCCCATGCTGGGATTACTGTTACTGACAGCTGTAGGAGTGTTTACTTGTCATCTGCCCATGGGGGCTTCAAAGGTTTAAAAGGTTGGTGGCCCCCTGGAGCCCACACAGGGAGCTTGCTCTACTCAGAGCCTCCCTTTGTTTTCTGCAGAAAACAAAGGGAGGCAGTGTAACGCAGCAAAGTGACTAATCTCAGTGACCTTCTGTGTCGATAGATTTGGAACAGTGACTGTTTTGATAGACACGAGACAAATAGTAGAGTTAGAATTGTCACCAGTCTGTTCAGAAAACTGTCTCCTCGTTGTGTTTTTCAAAGATATGCACGTATTGAAGACTGCATGTCGTAAATGCATGGAGAGATTTTTGAGTTAGTGGGAAGGGTTGCAGCGTGACCACGGCTTAGCTCATTCTAAAAGCTGTGCTGCCCCCTGCTGGAAAAAATACAAAGCTACAGTGACAGAAAACTAGCTTCACAAATTCACTTACTTCTTAATCACTGATCAGTTACATTTTTATTCTCTGCTTTATTGTGTTTCTTTCCCTATTTTTGATAACTATAGCCTCTAAGTGACCACTTAGAGTTTAAATATTTAAGGATCACAAAGATATCATTTTGTTTTTTAATGAACAAATTCATGACATGCACGGCAGTACACTAGAAGGATATCTGTCTTATATACATGAATAGTTTGGGACAGTTTTGCACAGAGCACCATGGCAGCTTCATTACTGAAAACAATCTTCATTACAGTTTAAACAGCCTCCGCTGTGACTTCAGGTCGCTGCACACGTTCAGACTATTGGAAATCTTGGTTCTCTCAATCTGCCCTCCGTGTGGAATGACACGTTTGCCTGTTTAAGGGTCTCTTAAATGGTATTGTGAAAACGCAGCGGCGTTTATTGCGACACCCTTGCCTTCCTGCAGTGGAAGGCAAATTGGCTCTGGCAATTTGTGCTCTTGTGTGTTCAGATCACGTCCATTACCTTTTGTAAAACACACCTGTTACAAATGTATCCAGTTTCTTTTCAGCCTTTGTAGGAGATCCAAAACGTGTCACCTGTTCAGCATTTAAAACAACAAAAATCCCATTTTTGGGGCGTATGAATGGAGAATACCTGAAGAATATCTCATCCCCCCGTACCTTGGCCAGGCTGCCAGTCTATCACAGCACAGCTAATAAATACGTAATGAAGCCCTTTTTAAAAGCATTTATAAAGACGCGTTGTTATTGTGACTCGAAAGGCGTTAATTGAAATGTGTGTGCATGATTGTTGCCGGATCGATACAGCCAAAGCAGGTGAGCAGATAAGCATTTGGCTAACCATCAGTTAGCCAAACTAAACGAGTCCATGCATTTGACAGATTTATGAATCGTTTAAAGGATGCTTTCGTACATAAACGCTGTCGAATTTAGCAGAGATTTAAATAAAATATGCGATGGAGAAAGTGTCGCGTGGAGTGATACTCCCAGTAAAATTCCACACGGCAAGAGAAACAAGAAAACCCATCAGAGTATATGACATCACAGTATGATGACACACAGATGGAAAACTCAAGTATAATTTTAAGCATCTTGAAATGTCTCTGAATTCAGTCACTACATCATGCTGGATGTGTGATGGAGGTAATTTGGTGCAGGAGGAAACCAACAGGAGGGAGTAATATAGCAGGATGAGGGTGCAGATGTTTCTTTTTTGATCACAGGGCTCTTCTTTTTCACTGGGGTGACTTATCAAAGGCTTTTCTGAACGATCAGGAACTTTCTGTTCAGAATGATCCGATAAGCTGCCAGAACCAGTGCAACAGATTTTCCCCCTCATTGATTATATCTATTGTGTCCACCCATACAGTCTGTATTTTTATGTATAAGAAAGCTGCTTCTTAAAGTGAAGCCAAAGTAAAAGAGTCTTAAACCTGGATTATGTCTAATAGCCAGCAGGGGGCATCTCCTCTGCTTTCCTGTCTGATTTTATAGTCAGTGGAAAGACAACCCTTCACATCAGTTATTAGACCACCTCCCCGTGTGAGGTTTGAGCCTCAATGTTTTAAATTAACAGTGTTGGTAATTCTCAAAATCATTTTGATGTTTTTGTAAAGGTTAATCCATCCGTGTGCACAAGTCAAAATCCTATTCTTTCATGCTTAAATATATATGTTGTTGTTATCCATTTTCAAGTTTGCTGTTTTAGGAAAAAGCAGAAAAACAAAGTAAGGCAGGTTAGTAGTTTCTGATTAAGATACTAGATTTTCCATTGTTTATTTGCACTTTTGAAAAGAAAAAGTACTTTTAGTAGTTTAGTGGTTGTGTCGGCTGAGATTAGGGTGTTAAAACGAGAATTCACTTTGTTATTTACCAGATGAATATCATTTCTATTTTAAAGCGCTTTTTTTTTTAAACAGATTTCTAAATAACTTGTGTTTTCTTGCTTTTATGACAGGTGGTCGAATAAATGTGCTAAGCACTCGACCTGACGAGCTTATAGACTTCATCTCTAGTTTAAAGCCTTTATAAATACAGTGTAATGCTCATTTTGTAAATTATCAACTTCACTGAGCGACATCCAAAGCCTTCATGACTGCTAGATGTCCCAAAAAGGTTTTTCTGAATATGTCATCATCCACGTTTGTCATCTTCTGGGGTTGTTCAGCTCTTCCAGTGAATTCCTCCTTTAAGAAAAAAAAAACAAAAATCCCGGCTGTTGGTCACTTCTAAAGTTTTTTTTTTTGGTTTTGTTTGGTTTTTCAGTTGAATGATTAATGGCCTCCCTCACTTGTATCGACATCTCTTTGGGTCTCATATTGAGAGCTCCAGCAGACAGCATCAGCATTTATCAACATAGCTTTTAATGCTATAGTGAGCCAACAGGGCTCACATGGCCATAAAACAGTCAGTCAGTCGGCCAGTTAATTTGAAGCCCCTGAAAATGTGTGACAGCAAATTCCTAAAAAATACCTCGAATTAATGCTAAAAGTCTTCAGTTTGATGACACCATGATTGTTTATACTGACTCATGTCTGAAGCAGTTTTTGTGTTATATAAGACAGAAATGATTATGGAACTGACTGCATTGTCCTCTATCCCCAAACAGATAAAGCCTACTCTGACGCCGACTTGCAGGCTTCATCGTCGGACAGCGAGGATGAACTGATGGGTCAGTATCAGGAAGCGGTCAGCCGCTCCCAGGGCCTCAGAGGAGGAGCCAAGCTGTCCTCTAACGCCAAGCACACTGGAGGTTTCAGCTGGGAGAGCCGGCAGAAGTACAGCCCGCTTACTGCTGATTATGACGGCTACAGCAGTGAAGCCTCAGCTGATGACGGTGAGTCCTCCCACATGTACAAATACATTGACCGTCTCGTATGTTTTTCTGTGTATCCACATGTTTAATCCCGTCGACACAGAGTTCAGATATTTCCTTCATATCACCTCAGGGAGTTTTTGTGAGATGCTCACAGTCTTCTGCAGCTCTGTACCAACAAACACAAGAACACCATATGTGTAACACGCACACTTACACACACTGTCAGTTAATCTAGAGAGGTGATCAAAGCGAGGCTCCCGTTCAGCACACTCTCCGTGGGAGGGTTGTGAAACAGTCAACTGTCTGTATAATGTGCACAGCCGCAACCTCGCACTCTTCCGCCTTCTTTTCTTATAACGCGTCTGTGTTTCGCTTCTGCCCGACTCGCCATCGCTGCGTTTGTTCTTCACCCTTTTCGCGGTGGGTTCAGTCACAGCAGAGAGCTGGCGCTGACCTCCTTGGATTCGTTTGTTATTCATCTGACACGTTACTAGCCAAGAAGCATATCCTGTTGATTTAACACTATACAAAAAGCCACTCTTGACTTTGTCCTCAATAAATGTTTGCCCAGCTTTATGCTTAAAAAATAGCTTTGCATGGCATAAATGACAAGACTGAGAAGACAAGAGAATGTGCCTGACAACACTTACAAAGCTCAACAATCGGGATATTTAATCTGTACAAAAACCTAACAAGTAGTGTTGGGTGTAGCTTCCTGAGGTGCTTCTTTCACCTCTGTTTCCTCTCTGTGAGAACGTGAGCCGTCCTACACTATGCCCCTAAATGTGAAACCAGCCCTGCAGGGAGAGCAGATAGGCAGATTTATCTGTCGCACAGAGAAGAAAAATCTTATAAGGGACGTCAAATTCATTTAAAAGTCCCTGACTGACCTGTTTTTCCATCCTGCAGTAAAATATATATCGGTAGTGCTGTTGTTGCCTGTTTTCGTCACACTCAGACACGAATGTTTGTGTCTGACAGTATTTTTCAAAGACAACAACAATCTAGTCTTTGCCAGGGTCCGTGATTGGTGAATCACGTCTGAACCAGTTTTTGTGTTATATAAGACAGTGGGGTTCAAGTGCCGGGTGTCTGGCACAGTCTATTTAAAGCAGCGTTTGAATGCGTAGCTGGAGGAGAAGTAGTACATGGCGTGCTTCTGACTCCATTAGCAGAGCGGCAACGGGCTGCACAAGGTTGTTGTTGAAGAAAAGCAGAGCGGCTCCTGATAACCGCGAGATGGTCTCCGCTAACTCCTCCGAGTTTTTAGGTCACTATAGAAAATAATTCCATTTGGGGAAATGAGTGCTATTCGGTAATAATATATTCCAGGATTTTCAGGTAACTCTGCAAATCTGAAATTCCTTAATAGCAAAACTTAAGAATGAATTTATATTTAATCTGCCTTCAATTAGAGACATGAAGGAGCCAATTAGAGATTATTGTCCCAAAGGTAATCAGTACAAAATCTGAATTTCATGCCTCAAATGTAACGGTTAGTGCAGTGTTTCCTTTGTAGCGGTGATGCTTTACAGCAGCATATATCTGCTTACTTTGCACTACATGAACTCACTGGCCACATTGTTAGATACACCTTCAGATTCAGCGATGTGCTGGAAACATTCCTCTGAGATTTTAGGTTAAATTGACACGATAGCGTCGCACAGTTGCTGCACGTGTGTCAACTATTTTGATTGAGCTTTGGTGACTGCGGAGGCCATTAGGGCACAGTGAACTCATTGTCATGTTCAAGAAGCCAGTTTGAGATGATTTCCGCTTTGTCACATGATGGTTACACTGTGCTCATAAAGGAGTGACAATAATTTAGGGACGCTGTGGCATTTAAACAATGCTCAGTTGGCACTAAGGAGTCCAAAGTGTCAGGACACTCTCCCGTTTGCCTCCCAGCCATTCTCTACCTGCTCACCCATGTCTACGCCCACCTGGACAAGCTGGCGTGCACTGTGGGAATCGTGGTGTTTTGAACTTCTCCAGTGCTTTCAGGCCAGCTCTACTGGTGATACATGGACAGTGATGCAGGTGGATGCCTCCCTAGTGACCTGGATAGTGTGCTAAGTGACTGGCAGACCACAGTATGTGCGCCTGCAGCACTGTGTGTCGGACAGTGTGGTAAGCGACACTGGATCCCTTCGGGGCGCTGTCCCCTCTCCCTTGTCTTCTCCTTATACACATTCAAAAGTTTTACGATAACTCAGCCACAGTGGGCTGTATGAGAGAGGGTGATGAGGAGGATAACAGGGCTGTGGGGGGTAACTTTGTTATATGATGCAGCTTCACGTGGGGAAGACTAAAAAGCTGTATGTGGATGAGGAGGACCAGAACACCGCTGACTCCTGTTTGCATTTATGAGGTTTGGGTGGAGACAGCGAAGGATTGGTGTCTTGGTGTTCACAACGAGCTTCATTAAAAACTCAGAAGTGCACTCCAAAAACGGCCAACGCAATCGGTATTTTCTGGGATGACTGAGGTCGTTTAATATCTGCCGGATGATGCTCGGGGTGTTTTATGAGTCTGTGGTGGCCTGTGCCATCATCTGTGCTGTGGTGTGCTGAGGCAGCAGGTACCAGCAGACTCATTAAACACAAGGCCAGTAATGCTGTGGCGCTTTTAGCTCCTTTGTTTTATTTATTTTTTTAGTAGAGAAAGTTTCCATTTTCTTTCATATTTATCATTTTAATTGAGCGTCACTAGTGAAAAATAATTTCCTCCGCTGGATTGATAAACTCTGATTACTCCTCCAGCAACCTGAAATGTTGATGCAACGCATGATGGAGCCATGTGTTGCTCGGTTTGAATATCATGTGAGCACGTCTACGTGTCTCAGTGCACAGCAGTTGTTTTTGATCGTCTGGTATTTGTATCAATGAGTAGTTCAACGTGAGTACCTAATAAAGTGGCTGGTGAGTATCTATCAACCGAGCTGTTCACTTTGGATTTAAGTCATGTTCGTTTTCTTGCACAAATCCATCACCGACTCCTTGCCTGTTGCAGCAGTGTCATGTAGTGAGTGTTCTTTGTGCGTGAGAGCGAAGCAGGGATTTGAGTCACAAGAGCCTGCCAGCAGTAATTTGAAATTTACTTGGTTTATTTATGACAACATGTTAGCTACGCAAGGTCTTGTTTTGATTTTTTTTTTTCCTCCTTGTGATTCTAATACCCTTAAAGGTTTCAAGGATTATCCAGATAACTGGCAGATGATGTATTTCTTGGCAGCCAAGAAAACAAATTCAAGGCAAAGCAGTTGTTTGTGTGCCTTCTGTAAAGTTTTTGGTTCATCAGATCATAATCAGCTTAGTTAAAATTGCTCGACTATAACCAAAGAGGAAGTAAAAAGTCCGTCCATCCGTGGCTGCACTTTGGTTGAAAGTACTGGAGGTTCATTATTTTCCTCCCTGTGGTAAGGCTTTGATGGCTGTGGATTTCTCTCCCACCAAGTCATCGTGGATCAGCAATAACAAAGCAGCGGCCTCATGCCATGGCTGACGTCGGTTCAGGCTTTCTCTGTAAATATGGAACGTTCCATTAGATAAATAGGTGAGTGGTTTCCATGATCTTCCACGAGCGCTAAAGGACACACATTTCATTTTTTTTTTTTCAAGCAAACAGCCATAAAAGCTTCCTCTCGACACCCACAGCTACCGCTGTTGTGTTTGTCTGAGTATGAAGAGCTTCATCCTCAGGACATATGTATAAAACATGAGGAGGATTGTGCCAGAGCTGCACAATCAGAGTTTGGGTGCCCCAGTGGCTTCACCCAGACTCCAAAAATAGGAAGTAAGCAGAAAGCAGAAAAATTATCCAAGGTTTCCCTTCTCTGAAGTCAACCCCTCCTCTAATGAGCACTTTGAGAACAGTGTTGCACAGCATGTACCAGTGCTTTGTGACGTCATGTGGACGGTAGGATGTCAGCCGACGGTCAATGGGCCTTCCAAATAATTCGCTTTATATGATACTAAGGTCTATTAATAAACTGTGTTGTCACCATATCTTTATTTGTATTTTGTCTTGTCACCTGTACTTTGTTTTTGGCAATAATTATAATAATTAGTGAAAGAAAATCTGTTATTATAAAAATAATAATAATTAGATTTAAAGATTAAATGTAAACTTTAAACTGTTAATTTACCTGTTGCTATGGTTTCAGTTCAGTTTTATTTATATGTCACCAAATCGCACTTTATTTTGTAAGTGATGCTCCAGTGACACAGAGAAAACTCAACACCAAACAACCCCCTATGACCAAGTACTTGGCAACAGTGGGAAGGAAAAACTCACTTTTAACAGGAAAGACACAACCAGGCTCAGGGGGGGGGTTGGGGATGAGGTTTCATTGGCTCGTTGGAAGTAGGCCACATTTTAAGGGCCTTGCTTACTTCTGAATGGTTACCCAGTCAGACTTTACCCAATAAAGCAGAGCAAATACTGTTTAATGAAGCATTAACTAATCAAAGTGAGAGAGTGTTTCACCTCGGTGCAACAGTTTTTTTTGTTTTTTTTTAATCAGCCAGATTTTATTCTTCTCACACTCAAACCTTTACACATTTAGCACTTTTCTCACATGCAAATTGGTGCAGTGTAAGTGAGATCACGATAGCTTTATTCATATGCTGCAACTCAGAAGCAAAAGGAAGCTATTTTTAGTATCCACACCTCTGAGCACATGTTTTACAAAGAATACTGCAGACAGAGAAAAAATGGGGGATTGAAACTGAGAGGAGGGAGTTCAGTGGTCATAGTCTATACGTGCACTATATGTGCACAACTTTTAAAGGATTATTTCTTCAGTGAAAAGTAGTTCCAATCCTGTACATTGTTTTCAGGATTAACATTTAGTTTCTACCACCATGACTGTGTTTCAGAGAGTCTTTAATGAATAAATAAATGTTTTTTTCAAATAAAGCTTTCACACAAGAATACAGTGCAGCTGTGTTCAGTGCACTGTTCCACAGAGCCACATCTTCCAACTGTACCTCATATTTCATAAGCTTTTAAGGATCTTTAAAGAATTTGGTGTAAAAAGGTCTAAAACAGGGTGTGCGACTGTTAAAACACAACCCTGACGTGTGTTTGGATGGAAACCTGTTTTCCAGAAAGTTCTGTTTTATCAGAGCCTTCGTTACAGGATGCAAGCCGTTAGCACCTTAACCATTTAACCGTTTTAATGACAGAAAACATGCTCTCTACTCATTCTCAGCCAAAACATGCAACACAAAATATATATATATTTTTTTCAATGTAACTCAAGACATGCACACATACTGCGTGTCCTTTGTGTCTCTGACCCGGTTTTGTTTTGTCCTTCCATCGAGTGTTTTAGAAGCAGAAACTTTAGTCTGCACAAGTTCTTTTATTTTGAAAATTGACTGAATTTTCAGTTTGGTTCCTGATGTCTCTGACTTCCTGCCTCCTCATCTGCTTTGTGCAGCTTTAAAAAGCTTTCAGTTAAATAAGCAAATGGATGAATGAATAGATTTTCCACTGTTTTGAGAGAAACCGAGCACACAGTCACTTCTGGGCCACATCTGGACCTGAAAGCATCGTCTCGAGTTGGTGAGGTCCGTGCTGGAATGCGGTGCAGCTCTGCTCGGTGTATTCCTGCAAAACAAACTAAGGATAAAAGTAGTAGCCTGTCTACATTTACACCATTGTGGCTGGAGTGAAAGTGGCTTTTGAGGGCAACACTTTAACACTGGCACAACTGGTTGTTCACAGGTCCATAAATATCAGTTTTAAAATAGAAAATAGCAAATCTATATACTGCTTTGTTTAAATTGGGGTGATGACACGTCTGTTTTCTGTACACTTAGCATCCTACATAATCTGACGCTGACATTTTTGAAGGAACCACTCACTGCTTACATTATTTCTAGCTGCTGATGGAGAATTCTTGCTTTGTGAAATCTTGGCTGTCTCTTTAAAACTAAAAGGTGGCAGGAGGTCAGGTGTATTTCCCCCTGCTTACAGTTGGGGAAAGGCCAATCGAGTGCAGCACCTCTCATTTTTCATCTAAGATATTTTTACCTGCTTCTCACAGGCGAGATTCACAAACTGTTTTCCCACTTGAAGAGGTACAAGAAGGCAAAACAAGGCGAATGCCAGCAGAGAAGGGATGAAAGTGTGGGTGAGACGAGAGGAGGAATGGTAACCATCCCAATTAGCGGGCTGGAGAAAAGAGTAGTGCTTTTACACGGCGGCTTCTATCAAATCAACCGCCCCCGGCTCAGCGGGAAAAAGCTGCTCAAAATGGATTTGCTCCTTTTATCAAGCCCTCCATGACACTTAGTTAAGACTCCTTTGCCTCTATCCTGCCACTGATATGTGCCACTTTGAGCTGGTGTCTCACTGACATTATTAAGAGTGAAAGTTTCAGGAACTTGGGAGAAAGCTGGAACATTGTGTTGGAGTGGATTGCGTCATCACAGTGTTGGCTTTTTCCAAAAGTTAGAGGAAAGAAGAGATCTTTCTTTTCAAGTTATTTTCTTCTTCATCTTTTGTTTTCTTCCCCCCCCTCTTATTTTTTTCTGCAAGAGGCTGGGTTTAAAGCATTCATTCCTCACCAGCATCCCTCTGGGAGTATTAGCATTGGCTGCTCAGTTATTGTGAATCCAAATTGGACAATGGAGTCAGGTTTGAGAATGCAGCTGACAACACTATTCAAGGTTCTTTGTAAGTGCCACAGAAATGTTCAGCACAGCCTCACTCTTTGCCTCCCAGGCAACTGAATCATTTAGAAAGGTGAGAGGCATAAAATGTGTGGCAGATTAAGAAGTATTCAGTTCAGTCCTTTTAATGGTGTGTATCTGATGTTTTATTTAGACTGTGCATTCAAAAGATTTCTCTCACAGACTGTGTTATACCCACGAGGGCAGCTGCATCAGATCTGTGTGTGAGACTGAAAAAGAAGTCTGAAAAATTTCAAACAAAATCATAATACCGTATATCTTCCTTTAGTAGCCCGGGCGCTTATTAGAAAAATGATCCGGCCAGCACGGCGTTTAAAAGAGACCGGCAGTTGTTGGAGACCGGCTCTTATTCCTTTCTTGGAATTGTCGTGGAAGTGAGAGGGAAAGAGGACCCAGGTGCGATTTTTAGACTCGGGTGAAAAGACGTATTCCAACAGTTCACAAATAAATAATACAGTTAATAATTGTGCTGCTCCTTTGCCGTTTTAAAGAGACAGGCTACTAATGGAAGATATACGGTAATGACAAACTTACAGATAGAAATAATACCGATAAAGTTTAAATTAAAGCTGAAGATTAAACATTAAGACTCACCTGGTTATTGTTACAATTAATTTATTATCTATGAATCTTTAATAAGATGTATACATTACATTGCAGAAACATTTATTAGCATTAATTGCTATACAATCTAAGTATGATTCAGTAGTTTGTGGTCCCAACGTTAACGTGAAGTTTTCTGTATGACTTCATCAGACTCTCACAACATTGTGGTAGAAGTTTAGTCCACTCTTCTTTTCTTCAGTTCATTGTTGTTTGTGCCCCACCACAGCGTTTTAATGAGGCTGAGGTCTGGACTGTGACTGGGCCTTTGCAACACCTTGATTTTTTCAGCCATTCTGTTGGAGATTCGCTGCTGTGCCTGGGATCCTTGTGCTGCTGAATGACCGCGTTTGGGCCAAGCTTTAGCTGCCACACAGACGGCCTCACATTTGACTCTAGAATACTTTGTTTCATGGTCAACTCTGCGACTGCAAAGCGCTCAGGTCCCGTGGCTGCAAGACAAGCACGCGTCACGCCTTCAGCTTCGTGCTGACAGTTGGTGTGAGACGCTGTGGTTGGTTTTCTCCAAATGTGGTGCTATACGATGTGGCCAAACAACTCCACTTTGGTCTCGCCTGTCCAAAGGGCATTGTTCAAGAAGTCTTGTGGTTTCTTTAGATGAAACTTAACAAACATAAGCCATTGTGCCATACCAAGATCCGTATCTTTTTAAGTCTGTAGGGTTGATTTTCAATATATGCTGTAGTTGGTGTTCCACTACCATTGGTGGGCTACATAGCAAAATGTTTACATTAACCGACCGGTTGTAAAAGTTTAAATGCTTTAGGATTGTCCTCGAAGTTTTATTTCTTTCATTGTTTTAAAAAAAACTAATAAATTAAAAAAATCTATAAAAAGATCAAAACCTTCAAAATTCAAAATAATTGCCCGTGTCTCTGTAGCTTTGCACAGTATCGCTTGTCTTTCTGTGCCACGGAGCTCCATTTATGTATCTGCTCTGCTGTGTAATGCTCACATTCGCCAAATCAGAGGCTGAAAATAATCTTTATGAAATGCACGATTTTTCCTCCAGTTTGAAATCCATTCAGCCCCCAGCTGTTGCTTTTTTCTTTAAAAAAGAAAAAAACAATAGATATGTGTTTACCCTGTGTTATGGATGTAGTGCTTTTAATTGGATAAGGCTAAAAGCCACTGACGAGCTGGGCATGTAGGAAGGCATTAAGACCTTTTTGGTCTTTTCATGCTACGATGCTTGTTGATGATGATGACAATACAAAATATCACCACCTGCTGCTACAGTGAAGCACTGATGAAGCTGTAAAAGTGTGCAACCAAATTACGTTCTTTAATGGTTCGTATTATATGATGTGTCTGGACTTTATTTATTTATTTCCTCCCAACCAGTCAACTGCATCCAGAGGATGAGACGGACGCCGCCACTGGATGAGCTTCAGCCACCGCCCTATCAGGATGAGAATGGCTCTCCGAGGATGTCCTGCACGCTGTCAGATCTGGGTGACGCCAAGTGTGATCTGTCCCACACCAGCGGTAGCCCCCACCTCTCTTTTGGCAAGTGTCCCAGTGAGGGGAGTGATGGCCCCGAGACTGAGAGTTACCTCAACAAGGGCTATGAAGAGGATGTGCCCAGTGACAGTACTGCTGTCCTCAGCCCGGAGGTAAATTCCAGGCATACACTATAAGAGTGATACTTTAGATCAGGGGTGTCCAACTCCAGGCGTCAAGGGCCGGTGTCCTGCAGGTTTTAGATCTCACCCTGCGTCAACACACCTGAATCAAATAATTAGTTCATTACCAGGCCTCTGGAGAACTTCAAGACATTATTTAACCATTTAAATCAGCTGTGTTGGATCAAGGACACATCTAAAACCTGCAGGACACCAGCCCTCGAGGCCTGGAGTTGGATGCCCCTGCCTTAGATTGAAGTGATATTTTGCACACTGAACATTTCATTGGTTTCTGTAGGATATGTCAGCCCGTGGATCTGCTGCACAGCTCCCGAAAGGTTATGAACCAGATCCTGTTGCAAGATACGGCACCCTCGACATTGTGTTTGACTACGACTCAGAGGAGCAGCAGCTATCTTTGACCATCATGGCAGTAACTGACCTTCCCAGCCACAAGCGCACCGGTAACATCTCCTGGCAGGTCCATCTGGTGCTTCTGCCCACCAAGAAACAGAGGGCGAAGACGGGGATCCAGAGAGGCCCGTGCCCCATCTTCACGGAGACCTTCCGCTTCAGTCATGTGGAGTCGGAGATGATCAGCAATTACGCTATCAGATTCCGCCTTTACAGCATGCGACGCATGAAGAAGGAGAAGGTGCTCGGGGAAAAGGTGTTCTACCTCACCAAGCTCAACCTTCAGGGCAAAATGTCGGTGCCGGTCACATTAGACCCATGCTGTGCGCTCCCGGTAAGGAGGCTCAAAGCAGGTGTTGGCTTTCAAGCGCCCACTCATCACCTCGCTAATTACTTCTCTTTGTTGATTAATCTTTCATCTAACTGGATTACATTTTGCAGATCATTTTTACTGAACCGCCCGTTTTGTTTGCTTGTTGGTTTTTAATGCTTATCATGAGTAGGTGGCATTGCGACACATCCTCGTGTCAGGGAAAAAACAATAATCAGTTTACTTATTTTGTTCCTTTTGCTCACATTTTTTCAAAGGCTACAAAGAAGAAAAGCAGTCTTGTTAAACCACAAAGGCCTACAAAGTTATTCTGCATCGAATCTGTCAGATATTCGTTTTCTTTCCCTTTAGTAACAATATTTTTTATTTATGTGGATATCCAGGTGTTGAATTAACCCAATACAACAATATTCGGTGCTTAATTCACTGAACATGCTTTATGATAACCTTCTAAAAATATGAAGAGATCAAATATGCAGTACTCTTTATTTCTAGCCGGTCTAAAAACACAAGTAAGCGTAAAGAAAAGATGTAGGGTCACCTCTAACATAACCTAAGGCTGTGTCCCAAAACCTCGGACGCAGCTGACGTGGGCCACATTTGTAGGCCGATTACGTCACAGCGATGCAACGTAGGCCGTCCCAATTCGTAGACGCGTACAAATGCGGCCTACATTTCCCCGAATTTGTAGGATGGGTCTGGTGTATCCTACGTGGCCCTCCATAACCCAGAATTCATAGCGCGGCACCACCAATTCCAGTTTCCACCACTGGCGGCAGCAACGGAGACGGTAAAACCGAGGACATGGAAGCGGTAAGGGCGGGAACAGCTGGTGACGCTAATCTGAAGGCTAGACCGTCCCATTTCACAAGACTCTCACTTCCGGCCTTCTCGGTCTACGCGGGACCCGGCCGATGTACACCGCATCGGCTGCGGCCCGCGTCGACTGCGGCCCGCGTCGGCCCACATGGGCTGCGTCCGAGGTTTTGGGACGCAGCTTGTATGTTATCTTGCCCAGCCTAATGCAGGCTCCTTTTTTTAATGGGTTAGCTATCTGCAGATATCATATTAACATCTCGGCTCTATTTTCCTCGCGGGTCCTCTCGATGGCCAGCTTCTGGCCGAGTCCAGTGCCCTCAATCTCTGATGACTTTATGGGCTCATTCATTCTTTCATAGCGTTCAGAAGTAGGATTATCCCGGTTAAGCCGTTAGCCACTGAGTGTCATTTCAGTAACAAATCATTAATCCCACTTTGGCTACCACCATATTTTATATCCAACTTATCATTATTTAGTGTGTAGTATACTACACTATTTTCCCTAAACACACACTATGAAGTCAAAGCCAGAACCTGGTAGATGTGAAACAGGAATACAGGATACATAGTAACTTCATGATGGTGACTTGCAAAATGACACAGGCATTAAGGTGTTCAGCAACCCTGCCTTTATTCAGGAATATAACCAGAATACAACCAACTGTGTTGGATTACAGATGAGTTGCACTCATTGGCACAGACAGACTGAGATTGATTGAAACATGCTAGCATTCTGTCTGTGTTTATAAAGTAGATGGCAGTCATTTGCGTACCTCACTGGTCTGTCTGAGAGGGATTACTTGACGTGACCGATGAATGTGGAAAAATTCAATACAATGACCAAGCAAGGAGTTTGCGGGACTGAGCAGTACAGGGATGGTGTAGTGAACAGTAGCTCGGAGGAAGCGGCTGCGCTGCTATCTGAAGTGTAATCCATTTGTGTTTTGGAAAATCCTTAACAATTAAAAGCTGATATTAAGAATGTTCTGGATGTTTGCCAACTCTTTCAGGGTGGCGAATCGCAGATCAGCCTCTCGGATATGACATGCAGTGAAAGCGCCTCGTCATTCCAGTCAGTCAGTCAAGCTTCCACACCGGAGATCCTCGTGGGCCTGGTTTACAACGCCACAACAGGACGTCTCTCTGTGGAAGTCATCAAAGGCATCCACTTCAAAAACCTGGCTGCTAACAAACCACCCAGTAAGTACCCTAAAGCGTTTAGTTGTCCAGTTGGAGAAAGAGTAACAGTTTTACTGTTTCAAATGCTAGAGCGGAAAAGGACAAGTTGAGCCTGTGCATAGGAGTGTGTTTTACTCACCTGTAAACATCTGTAGTCAAAGTATATATATTTTACATACTGCGTGTTTTCTTATGTTCAAATCAACTCAATCAGAGAGGGACTATGCACAGCGTATAACTTCTCCGAATCAGAGATAGTGTACTCTATCTCGCCACCACCTGCTTTTCAGTTTTCCTCTGGTTTGATCCCTGGTTTCCCTCATTTCCCAGTCAGCCTCCTCAGTCAGCTTCCAGGGATCTGAGCAGCAAGTTCAAACAAAAACTGCCCGTTGTTGAACTTTGTGCAAATGTTGTTGTTGTTGGCCTTCTGACCCTGTTTCTCTTTCCTCGCATCTTCTGTTATGTCTGCACCTGAAACTCTCTCACCCTACTACCTTTTTGACATCTTGGTCCGCTGTTTTTCTTACTGCTGTCCAACCCTTGTTGTCAGATGGACTGTTCTGTTGTCTAAAACACTTGATAGGTGGACAGGTTTATATTATCAGAGGTGAGTTTCTGTTCCTCCCTGTGAAGTGCCGCTAGTGTTCATTCCACATCCTTTTTTTTTTTTAATTACATCTTCATGGATGCAGTTAGATGTAGGTAAATTGAATTACCATTAATTGGAGACACACTAATTTAACCGGCTTCCATCATTAACGCTTTAAGTTTTGATAAAAAGAATAAATTCATTTAAAAGAACAGCTACCAGAGCTGAAAGTGTTTTAGCCGTAGACCTGGAGCTTTTAGGGGCAAGTCGCTGATTCAATTCAATTCAATTTATATAGCGCCAAATCACAACATCAGTCGCCTCATGGCGCTTTGCATTGTAAGGTAGACCCTACAATAATACATACAGTGAAAAACCCAACAATCATATGACCCCCTATGAGCAAGCACTTTGGCGACAGTGGGAAGGAAAAACTCCCTTTTAACAGGAAGAAACCTCCGGCAGAACCAGGCTCAGGGAGGGGCGGGGCCATCTGCTGCGACCGGTTGGGGTGAAAGAAGGAAGACAGGATAAAAGACATGATGTGGAAGAGATGTAGTTTGGACTGTCTTAATATCGCCTCATCCCCCAGTCAGTTGCAGCAGATGGCTGCCTCTTCCTGAGCTTTGTTTTCCTCCTCCTCTTCCTGTTAAAGGGCGGGAGTTCTTCGCTCCCACCGTCGCGGTGCTTACTTTTACTGGTTCACATGATAATTGTAATTAACTTTGTCTCTCTGTAATTTATAAGGTTTTACAGTATGATACAATTGTTGCTATAAAAATGTAAATTACATATAACAGCACTATTTATGTAATATTGGGAGCCCCAACCAATTTGATACCAGCTCTTTGTACTGATCCCAAATAAAGTGGAAAAAAAGGATAAATTCTCTCTTGGAAGCAGCTTTGACAAGAAGTACTGTAGTGTGACACTTTTACTGAGCTGTTATTCTTAATTAATAAGTAAGCTTTTCCCATTAAACCTGAAATATCACAATCTTTGAATTACACTCTCATCCATGAAGATGCTCGGCTGCTGTGCTGTAAGTCTTCTTGCTGTATTTCTGAACGTGTATGTGACATCATGCATGCATCCGAGGTACCCCCACCTGGCCTCCTTTACCCGTTTCTTGTGCTGCCTGGAAGTCCTTCGTGTTTTCACTCAGCCTTCTTCATGCCATGCCGGTCTGGTTTTCTCGCTGTCTGATAGCCAGCAAAAAGGAAATATGGTCATTGATTGCTGGCCTGATTCAAACCGTACACTTTGCACACTCTCCGGCATAATTTTACATTTTTCGGCTTTGCTTCCAGCGTATGAAACATAAACAGGACTTCTGTAATAGAATTGCCTAAGTATTCATCTAAAAGCCACACTGTACTGTCCTCCCATTAACTGCCATGTATTCATGAATGTCTCGTACTAATAACTAGCTGCCAGATTTTGATATTGTTTGTACATTCCTGAATAGCATATCCACATACTTTATAGTCTTCAAATTGTACTTGGAAAATAGTCGCATCTGGCAACACTGAAAAAACCTTTGTGCAAAATCCTCACGAAGGCCTTGATTGACTTTGTGCGTCCTTACAAAGTGGAAAGAGCACGGTGAAAGATGCGGAGCAATTTCAAAGCTTCTTTTCTGCCATTTCAAAACAGTGCCGAGCCGACGAGTCAAGTTAATCATCAGCCGCAGCCCCTCTCATTCAGCAACAATGCCAAAGAGCCATGCATCACCGCTACTGACCACTTAAGACATCCACAGCTCTACAGAGCCCATTCAGCAGCAGTCAAAAAAGAAATCAAGGCTATTTTTTTCACTCTGCTTTTATGTCAAAGAGAGCAACTGAATGTGTGATTGAAGGCGGTGAGCTAGGCGTTGGAAGGCAGCTGGCACTCGACAGCATGAAACCCTCAGCAATTCATTCCTTATACCCCCTCTTAGACTGGAACATAATACACAGCATTATTACAGAGTATGGTTGTAGACGAGGGGCGAAACACTCTCAAAGATCCATTGTGATTGCCAGTCTTGCCTCGCTTACGTTCAGCTGGATTTATGGCTTCAGTTTGTGCCATGATTTCTGCATTGAAATGAGCAGTGAATAAGGAAAGCGTGAATGCTGAAATCACTTGATAATGGCAGTGTTTTTCCTTTTTGCTTTTTCCTCTTCTGGGCTAAATGAATGAGCTTTATCGGGATTTTGTTTTTTGGAATGTGATCAGCGGGGTAATAAAAGGTGGAAAATGTTGCAAACTGGGAGTACAAGTCATGTTTCTGAGCTCAGAAGTCTTAAATACTTTAGTCCTGACTCGATATATTATGTTCTGTCTTTGATTACAAGGGTCTTGAGCTAAATATGGGGTTTTTTTCATATCTCGTCTGAAAGCTTGATATAATAACGTATTAAAATTATGCACCAGCAGTCGTACGAGAAGCAAGTGTTTTTTCTGTTCTATTTCACATTAAAAGCCCCTAAAAACCCCTAAATGTAAGAAAACCTGGCAACACGCTAACATTAGTTGCATAAAGCAACTATTAAAATAACTATTAACAAATGAAATTATAATTTTTATTCATCAAATAATAAAAAATTAGATTATTTAAAGAGTTTCTAGTGCAGCTAAGGGGGCAGAGGGCAGTAGGGCTTTTTGCAGATGATTTGGTTCTGCAAGCTTCCTTGAGCAATGAGAATTGGTGCCTCCAAATTTAAGGCCACAGTTCTCAACCAGACAAGGGTGGATTGCCCACTCCAGACTGGAGATGAATTACTGCCCCACTTGGAGGAGTTCAAGTACGTCGGGGTCTTGATAACAAGTTGGGCCTCAAAAGGAGGCGTTCAATTACCTCTGGGTCTTGATAAGGAGCTGGGGAGGAGTGGAACAGGAGGCTAACATGATTGATGCATCAGTGCAGAAGATGTGCCACTCTGATGAAGAGTGAGCTGAGTGTGAAGGTGAAGCGGTTGATTTACAAGCCATATTTCACTGAAGCTATGTAAAATAAAGTGCAATAATTTCCAAGTCTCATAAACTCATATTTTATTCATAACAAAACTTAGAGAAAATTCAATTTTTTTTGGAAAATATTGGCACATTTTATACTTGATGGCAGCAACCACCACTATAAAAGTTGGGACAAGATCAAGTTTACTACTGTGTAGCATCCAGTGTGCTTTTAACACCAGTGTGGAAAACGTGGGAACTCACGACACCAGATGCTCGGCTTCTGAGAGAGGAAGGTTGTCCAGGCAACCAGTACAGATTTTTGGTTGTGTCCGTTGAACACAAACATTTCTCCAAATTCTCTGAATTTCTGAATCAGAATCTATCTGAATCTTTCCCTGATATATTGTACTGTAGATGAGATATTCACAGTCGTGAAACAGGTTCTTGCTGATTTGTGAACCTCTGCCCAGAAACTATGCCACTTTAAGATGCTCTTTTTTTGCCCCCACATGTTACTGACTGTTGCAAATGAACCTTATTATTTGCAAAACGATCTTCCAGCTGTTTCTTTGTAACATTACTTACTTTTCCAAACATTTTTGAGACATGTTACTGCTATAAGAATTCAAAATGAGTCAAAAAGTGTTTTAATTTAAATATATACCGTAATTTCCGGACTATAAGCCGCTACTTTTTGCACAAGCTTTGAACCCTGCGGCTTATTGTCCGGTGCGGCTTTTCTAAGGCTTTTTCATGATTTTTGTGACATCGTAAGAGGATTTGTTTTGGTTTGTTCCGCCATTTTGCCTGGCGGAAAGGCATGTGATCAGACACGGAAAAGAGTGATATGTTGGTCACATGTCCGTCCGCCAGCCAAAGTAGTGCCGTACGAATTAGGGCGAAAAAGAGACTAGATTAGCAAGCGGGCTCTGGCTGGCCCTGTACCCATATCTGCAGCAGGTCTCCAAGGTGAACAGCCTCTGGCATGTTAGAACAA
>VURO01046248.1:9371-33190 GCA_015108175.1 Pelvicachromis taeniatus | reverse complement strand
TAATTCAAGTTGCTAACTGCAACGCACACATAAAGGCGAGAAACCCTTTTTCTGTCGTAGTTTAAAGACCGTGAATGTTGTTGAGAGTGTGTTTTCACAGATTGGGAAAGCTAACTACTGTCATCTACAATGGAAGCCGTGATGCCACTCCTAGCTTAACTAGGTAGCTGGTCTTATTATGTTTTATTTTATGATAGATGCAATTCCTAGACATATCTCTTTTATCCTCATGTTATGGGAATGTTCAGTTGGTTAAGATTATTCCAACCTACCCGGTTATTACATGTTAAATGTTATAGACTAATGTATACTGTTTGTGGATGATTGCAAACTGTTTGTGAGCAATGGTAAAATATTTTTGTTTATTGTTTACGAATGTAATATATTGTTTGAGTTTGTTAAAGTACAAGAAATGTGTAATGGTAATATAAGCAGGTTAATTGCAGTGTAAATGGTACTGCAGAGAAATATTATTGATGCTGAACAGCAGTGGAATTTGATTACAGATCTGTTGTAAAGTAGGATACTGAGATACAGTTATTATTTTGTACGTTTATTCTTGCGAGAAAGCAAAGTAACCAAAAAGGTTTAACCGATGGACCTGGTTGAATGTATTTTTGTTGTTAAAGGAGAAGTGTGTGGTTAAATTAAGAGAAAAGAACATTGTTTAATTCTGTTAATAAATCAGACGAGGAAGAGCCTGCAGACCAAACGCAATTCATGTCTCCTGTCTCTGCTTTTCTGTTAAAAAACAGTTTAAAAACAGACCCCATCGAAGGCCTGTAACACTTGACGTTTCTGCTGATCTGACTTTGTATGTGTATTTACACAGTGCCAAATCCCAACAACAGTGGCCTCAAGATGCTTTATATTGTAAGGTAGACCCTACAATAATACATACAGAGAAAAACCCAACAATCATATGACCCCCTACAGGTAAGCATTTTGGCGCCAGTGGGAAGGAAAAACTCCCTTTTAACAGGAAAAAACCTCTGGCAGAACCAGGCTCAGGGAGGGCTCAGGGTGGCCATGTGCCACAACCGGTTGGGGTGAGAGAAAGAAGACAGGATAAAAGACATGCTGTGGAAGAGAGCCAGAGATTAGATTGCACTTAGCTAGTTGACCTATTTTGTCCATCTACATCAAGATGGTTGCTCAGTGACTAAGTGATGATATGAATACAGATGATTTGACCAGCTTTAAAACTTTTCTCTAGTGTTTCCTGCAGGCAAAGCAAAGGATCCAGTTTAGCTCAGTGACGCATGATGTCACCTTCACTCAAAGGGAATGTGAGGCGAGAGGAATCTACATTCATCCTTTGTATATAGGGACACTTGAACACTACAAATGAAAAAAGTTCTTGGTTGTATAAATGAAACGTGACTGCCTCATGGCTAAAGGCTTTCGTGACATTTTAACATTTTGCTTTGCATTGCCTCTGGTGTTGTGTACGACAGCGAACATTTTCTGTTATTTCTACTGGAAAGATTGAAGAACTCACGGCATGCTGGCTTGTTGTTCCATTCAAATGGAAAACTCAGAAAATAGCTGCACATGTGTCTGTTGCTGGAGCAGCACTAATCAGCAGCAAATGATGGATGATGAGACTCACAACAGCTCAGATGATCTTGGCATAATATTTTGTTTGTGCAATGGATAGGAGCACGAAGTTCACTGTAAAAAAATCTTGAATGGAAAATTTACCAGTGTGGAAACTTTCGTGTCATGAATATGCAATTGTTCTATACGCTTTCGTAGCCTAATACTTAATAAAGACAAGGCTGATTGCATTATGTAAACTTGTAGATATGATGAAAACAGCATTACACCCTGGTACACAGTCCTCTGAACTATAAAATTATGTTATAGTATTAATTTTACTTTAACACCTCTGATGTTAAGAGGCATACAGATGGTTGTTTATCCAAACAGGAATGAACCAGCAGCTGCAGAAAACACATGTTGATGATTTTAAAACACTTTCATGATTTGGCACTGGTGTGGAATAGTTTGGTTAGTGTTAGGGCACAATCATGGACTTGATATGGTTTATGAAACGTTTATGGTTTGGATTAAAATAAGTATTATAAATTAAGCTTCCAGGACTTCTGTTTTCATAGTTAAAATTAAAAACTAGTTAAGGTTAAGGAATGTAATGGTTACATGGATTTCCCATGTTGACGTGGAGTAAAGGCGTTACCCTTCAGGCGTGAACCTTACCTAATACAGTCTTTGGGATACATCACCTCATGTCCTCCTTTGCTCCTGTCATAATTAATAAGGCCACAAGAGGGTGTTGTTGCTAACATGTAAATATACAGGCGTTCTACTATGTTGCAACCAAATACTTTATATAAAAGATGGACGGGGTCACAATTGTGACACCAATTTTACAACCTTGAATCTGGATAATGGAAATCACTGTAGAGCTGGGGTTTATACTAGAATTCACCCTGTACATTTATGAACCAGAAAATTATCAGCAGGGATACAGTTAATATGTATTTATTTATCGAATCAAGCTGTAAATTTGAGAATTTAAACATGAGATTCTATTGAAATGCTATTGGGAAAAAAAGAAGAAGTTGGCTCTCTTTTTTAACAATAGATGATGACATTTGGTCAACGCTATAAAATTAAACTGTATATCCAAGTGCTTTTTTGTGGGATTTCAACCACAGACTGTATATTAAAAAACATGGATGTACCTTCTTGTTCTACAAATTGAAGTGTGAGAGAGACTTCAATCTGCATTCTTTCTAATGGCCAGCAGGGGGGCGGCTCCTCTCCTGGCACAAAAACATTCGGCCAAAGAAACAACGTTTGGAAAATCCCCCCTGCTTTATTACTTCAGTAGACTCTTTCCTGATGATTTTACTTTCTCGTTCATTGATCTACATTATCGGTGAATACAACATGATGTTTAGATTTCCAATTGTGATCAAAATAGAGAAGAAAGACAATGATTGTGCACTTCTGATTTAGTGACAACTCACTAGCCTATCAGCATCCTGTGCACCTCAGTTTCTCAGACAGAAAAATCTCATCAAGACTTCAAACGGGACTTCACTAACCAACAGCTGACATGATGGCTGTGTTCATCCTTTATTTACAGTCTTTGCTTTCAACACAACCTGCTAAACCACAGGATTCTCTTAGGTATTCATGAAGCTCGGCCTTCTCCATGCTTCAGTAGAAGAATAGTATTCTTACTAATGGGCACTTCAACAGTGGTGATGAGTTTTAAAGTTGTTAAAAGGCCTTGGTGCACCTAAGAGGAAATTTCTCTTTGGCTTTCCTGATGCTTAGAAAGCTTGACCTGGGAATGAAATCAAAATACACCACATGGACCTTATACAATCCATAAAGTCCATGTGCTTTATCTTGCTAGTGTTTGCATGTTGACTATCAAGCTATTGAACTGTTGTAATGCCTTATTGTAAACAAAACCAAAATGCATTATAGCCTCAACAAGTAAAAGCGAGACTGTTATTAGTTGTTTTGTTTTTTTTGTTCTTGTGTATTAATTGCATTAGGAGTCTGGACGAAAGGACGACCTGGTGCCCACAGACTAAAAGAAAACACAGACAGTGGATTTGCTCACATAAAGCAACATGATTAAATAATCCAAAATGACTTCCACACTCATATCCTGTTGTTTTTTCCAGTCTTTTGCCACATATTAGTCACAGTGGACTAGTACCAGAGTAATAACCTTTCTTTTGCACCAGAAGGAAGCACATGCATTAGGAGAATTGTTCCCCCTGTTTATTCTAACAGTTAAAGAGTGGTGCCGTTTTTCCAAAGCTGCTAACAAGGAGTCTTTAAATGGACTGCTCCTTGTAGCACTTTTGTTGTTACTTGGAATTCAGCGCTGGTCTGTAAGACGAGACCTTCATGGAGACATTTCTTTAAAAATGGGGGACCTCCCTGCAGAAGAATGTTGTTTAAACTGTTTAAGATACATACACATAAGCAGCAGCATACATTTGTTAACGAGTTTGAAACAAAACTTCGAACGTCGCCTGTGGTAAAATACAACAATGTGCCTACAGAGTCTTTTCAGCTCCTCCTTTATGGAAAGGACATGCTTTTGTCCAGATGTTCATCCCAAAATACGAACAGTCCGATATGAAATAACTTTCAGCTGCAGTACTTTCCCTGTGTAACTCCCCGTGAAAGATGCAGAATGTAGAACAAATCTATAATATTTGATTTGTGAACCACCACTTCATGCTAAAGCAGAAATTCTGTAAGTTGTGAAACTCTATTTTTATGTTCTCAGACTCTACAAGCATGGCAAAATAATCCTTTGTTGCCTCATCCTGCACCAAGATATCACAGCAAAATGCATGTCTGCCTCCATCTGATTGGCTGCCGTGTCAAAGATTTGACAGATAAATGTGCCATGGAGTTCCCTTCTTGGTGACTTTGCAGTGAATAGAAAAACTGAGTGTGTAACTTTCCTGAGCTTTCAACTCACAGGGATTACTTTTACATGCACTGACCTCACTATTTGTAACTTTGGCCTTCCTAATAATATCCTCCACGAGATGGTAAATATATATACTACATCACTTTTATACTATGTGTTTACTTTGCTTAAGAGCTACTCAGTCTGTGTCAAACTGCTCAGAGAACTTTAAGAAAGTAACCCAAAAAAGGTAATACTTTTTTTTTTTTAAACAGAAAATCTGTTAAAATAACCCAAAAATCTATTGCATTCTATTATAGGAAATGCAGGATTGCGGGAAATACAAGTGCCAGTGTTTCTGTAGCTTGACTGGCGTCTGATTCAGCAGTTTCTGTCTCGCGTCAGATGGATGGAGTATTTTTCTCATACCATCGGGCCATTCGACAAAGACACACCTTCATCACAGAAGGAAGAAACCACAGCTGTTTGCAGCTGGTTTGTTTTACACTATAGCTTGCTTCTCTTTTTGGTTCTTTAGTGTGCCCTTTAAAAAGTTTTATGTGTGATTCTCCGACATGTGTAAATAAACCACAGTCTCTTGTCCATATGTACACAGTTGTTTTTAAAAATGTCGCTATTGCTTTTTATTCACACACTTTGAAAACAGACCATTTGAAAAACTCTTGCTAAAAAAGAGTTTATAAAAAAGTCCAGAAGTGTTGATATGGAAAACCTTTTGGGGATTTTTAGCTTGTGTGCAACATTATCTGCTTTGCTTGGCCTGAAAATGTGGGTAATATTTCAGCCTGCTTTTTCTTTGGCACACTTTTTCTAGATACTTCAGTTGTGTTTTAGTATTTTTTCTTCATTTCTTTTCTTTCCGTTTCTGTTATTCATTTTTTTTGCCCAATAAGTAAAATATTGCCTCAGTTTCTATTTTCCTAAAGTAGAGATTTTTTACTTCTGTCTTGAAACACCCAGGGGAGCCATATTGGTCAATTATTTTAATATAGTTGGGACACACTCACATATTATATAATCCATAAAACAAGTCAAAATGATGAAAACTGCTGAAAAGGTTTGTTGAGATTTGAGAAAGACTTTTCTCCCTGGCATATTTCTACCAGTGTCTTTGTTTTTGTGGAATTCCCTCGTAGTTTTAATTTCAGGTTTCTTTGAGTACCGTGTGTCTCTACTATAGAGTACTATTTAAAAGTCTTGAGTCACTCCATATTTCTTGATATTTTACTTCCAAGGAGCCATCAAAAAGGCCCTGAACTGAAGGGATGAATCAGTAGCTACACATAACAGACGAGTTTGCAAAGAGCCAAATTTAAAAGACATCTTTTGGCTCTTTGTTACCAGAAGTGTGTCACATAAACACTTATTTTGTTCCCATTTCGTTTGGCAAGAATAAAATTGTATTTTTCCACCAATGAGGTGATGTTAACAGAAAACAGCAACAGCAACAGCAACAAACAGCAAAGGCTTGAAACAGGACCTTTTGTAGATTCATCTACTGCTGAAGTCTTTGAAATGATCTCAGTGGAACGGCGGCTGTCAAGAAGCCATTCTTAAGGAAGGGAAACAGGGAGAAAAGGCTGATGTGTGCCAGATTACAAAAGCACTGAGCTGGAAAACAGTGATCGATACTCAGGGCTCTGTCATGGTTTGGCATTGCAGCCATTGTTGGCGATCCGGTCAAAACTGCTGCAAGCGTGAATGCAGAAAACTACCGTCCTAGTTTGATCATCCATTCAATACCACCTGATTGGCAACAGCTTCATTTTTCAGCATTGATCCAGTTACAATAGATGGCGTTATAGTGCAACCATGAATCCACACATCAATGTTTTTTTCTTTATGGCATAAATAAATAGATATATATGCACATATGCTTTGTTTCTTACCCTCTGATCCAAATGTCAGAAAGCTCGTCTTCAAGCATTTCCATAAAACATAAAACAGTGTTAGTATGTGGGAGATTATAATAATAATTAATGTTTGTTTTTTGTGTTTTTTAAAGCACCAACAACCCAGAGCCATGTCTAAACCCAGTGTTCTCTGCATTAATCCAAACCAATGTCAGGGAACTGTAAATAAATAAATCGACCACAGGGTAATGATGATAATGAGATAAACACATAAATTAAATTCATAAGAAAGGAACGTAATATGTGGAGCTCACACTGAATCTCTCTGTCTCCCATGTGGGTGTTTCCCTTAAACAGCATCTAAGTCTAAGCGGGACAAAAGCCTTAGTCTCTAACGTAAGTGCAGAGGAACGGAGCTGATGCCATCTATTGATTAGTTCCACATTCCTGTTATTGGAGGCTCAGGACACAGAGTACTTCTCTACGCAGAGGAATCCTGTATATGTTCCTCATCTGTACACATCTGCAATGCCTGTTTTGGTGTCATGCATTATAGGGGGTGAAAAATACAGTGGTTTTTACAGCGCACAACAGTGGTATCTGTTCAGGGTCTGCTGGATGAGAGTTTGATCCAAATGTTGGGCTGGAAAAAGCTGTAGTGTGGATGCTTATTAGAAGCATGTGTCCTGTACCTTGCCTGCTACAACTCAAAGTTTTACTTGGCATTCCCTTAGTAATATCAGATACCCTGAGAGCACAGTTGTTTCAGAGTTACAGTAATACAGATATGGTATGTTGGGTGTACAGCTAAGCTTCAATACATTTCAGTTTTCTTTAGCTGTGAACTAAGTTGGGGAGAAAAGCTGATAGTGCTTTGTTGCTCACTGGTGCCATCCAATGGCTGCAATAAAAATGGCACAGGTCATGTGACTCATTCGTTTCTGTGTGACAGACTCATGCTTGTATTATGAGTTCATTGTATTTATCTGGCTGGGCGGTTTTTTAGTGCACCGGCTCTATAGTTAGATCATTAAGATCATGACGCTTTTATAAACAGCTGTGACACATCCTGCCTGCTTCGTGGATGAGCTGGTCGAAGTAAACCAAACAAACCATCATATTACAGTAAGTTCGTACAATATTAGGAAATTTAGAAAAGCTCAGAGATGACAGTTATAATTAAGCAGAAAGTAAAGCATTTTTAGAAGAGTGTCACTGCAGCTCATAATAATCCTAATACAAACTTAAACATCTTGCTTTAATCTTTTTTTCTTAATCGTCACTGACCTCTTTAATTTTATTTAATTTCATGACTTGCATGAAAACGTCTTCAGTCAAGACCACAGGAGACAGTTTTTTCTATCTGCGGTACTTTGTATGTTTTGTTGTCACTTCTTTCTGTTTTGTTAAATGCCTTTTCACTCATCGATATGTGAAAAAAGCCAGGGGCAAGAGGGCAGCAGGAAGATCAATAAAGAACTGAGCAGTATTAGTGCTAACAGGTACGACGCTGACAAAAACAGTGTCACACTTGGGAGGCTGGGATGGAGGTTGGTTGCCAAGTGACCGCCACAAAAACAACTTATAACTGAGTCACATAATGGATTTGTAGAACGCTCTCAGCTGAGCTGATGTGGGCTGATGCAGAATTAATGAATTTAATTAATTAAAATGTTCCCAGTATTTCAAACAGAGTTATGATCCCACCTCAGGTTAACTGTATGATAACCACATGTACAAAAAAAATGCATTGTTGCTTGATTTCATCACTTAGATGCTCTTTTCTTGGTTGAATCTTCTTAATGCATGTTTGTTCAGTGATTATAGTGATTTTTTTTTTCATTTTGGGCTAACAGATGAGGGAATCTTTATTCTGCACCTACTTGATCTGGCAGCTTGTCCTGCTTTTTCCCTTTTTTTTCTTTTCTTGCTTGCTTCCTTTTAAAAGGGAGATTTTCTTTCCCACTGTTGCCATGTGCTTACTCATCGGGGGTTGTCTGATCATTGGGGGTTTTCTCTGCATTATTGTAGCTTCTTTATCTTACAGTATAAAGCAGTATAAAACTGTTTTTGTTTTTTAATTTGGTGCTACATAAATAACATTTAATTTTTGTAAACTTTTTGCTGGTCTGGTATTCTTCTTCTCTTTTATGTATCAACTTGATGTCAAGTCTTTCTTTCTTTCTTTCTTTCTTTCTTTCTTTCTTTCTTTCTTTCTTTCTTTCTTTCTTTCTTCTTTGTCTTCTTCTGATTCACTAACGTATCCATCAGACTATTGCCATGGTCCTTCTGTCTAGGGTTCATTCAGTTGTGGTACAATCTCAACACGCTGCACATCATGGTTGGACTCAAGTTTCATCTGCAGGAACAGAGGCCAAATATCTCTCTCTGAGATCTGTGCAGAAACCCGCAAGAAGAGTCATATTCTACAAACATCAGGTGAAACACAATATGAAGTGAAATAAACTTATGGTTAAGGGGGTTTGAATGTTTAAGGTTTCTGAATCTTCTGTGTACTGTGAAGAAGGGGAAGAAGTGTGGGACTTTTTCCTGGCTGAGGTTCACAGAACTGTTGATGCTACACAAGGGGCTTCAAGGCATGAGAACCCCTGGCTGCACTGGGACTGGACTTACTGAAGCCTGGGAAATGAACACCCAGCAACAACACATGCACATCCTGACTTAAAGTTGCATTCCTTATAGTAATATGGTTATTTCCTGCATTTGGCCAAATAAAATAAAGGTGTCATGTATTTTTACTCTTCCATTTTCCATACCCAGGAAGTCAAATATCAGTCCTTAAGGAGGTACAGCAGCTATTATGGAAAACAGTGAAAACCTCACTGGTCAGCCATGCTTTATTGTTGCTCATCACAACAGAGCCACACAGTGGCCAAACCCTTCCACTGTCACTTGTGAGAATACAACTGTGCCAAACTTCTATACTATTCAGACAATAAAAAGACATTTTAAATGGACAGTGATGATGTTTGTAGATTATTTTCTACGTTTTTTTTAATTATTATTTTTTCTCTTTTGTGTATTTGGTTAGATTTTTTTCTTTTTTTTTAGATTTTTTTTTTTAAATAAAAAAAAAAACCAAAAAAACACAACACACCCAAAACAAAAAAAACAAAAAAACAAAAACAAAAAACAAACAAAACTATGTTTAATGTAAAGAATGCCTAAAGGGCCGATCTGTTCCAGAAGCTGCTGATCTACTGGGATTTTCCCACACAACCATCTCTAGAGTTTACAGGGAATGATCTGAAAGACAGAAAATATCCAGTGAGCAGCAGTTCTCTGGGAATAATTGCACCGTTAATCCCAGAGGTCGGAGGAGAATGTCTCTACTGGTTTGAACTGATCAAAAAGCAACAGCAACTCAAATAATGACTTGATACAACTAAAATTAAACTGGTTATCTTTGAACATAATGTGTTCAAAGATAACCGTATTAAGAGAAATTATAAATACCACAAATTACCTACAAATAATAAAACAACAAATCTACTTAGATTACTAAGTCTGCAACATGATCAGAAATAAAGGGCATTCCGTTTGTGGCACTACCGCACTATAATGTGTTAAACTGCGACCCCTAACGGCCTGAAAATGTAACGACCTCTCTGCGTGTTATCCTGTTCCACCGTAAAAAGGCCATATTCTGACTCCTTCATTGGCTTTCAGTCAGCAAAACAACCCCCCCCCCCCCACAAAAACAAAGTCTTAAAAACGAAGGTAAAAACGAAGGCTATGTTGTTGTGTTTCTGAAAGCATCAGTGCTAATAGATAAAGTGAAGTGTGAAGAAAGTGCACAACCACCATAATCGCACTAGAAAAACACCCGTCAGACTGATAGTTTAATAGAAATAAAGTTTTTAGTTAAAAACATGGTTTATCATCTGCATCTCTGCTGTTAAACCACTGAACAGTTTCAACTGACACTAAAGCTTCGTACAGGCGTTCCTCAACATTTGCAATTCAAATAAAGCTCTTGTCGCAATATGCCTCTGCTGTGCTGCTAACGTTAGTCACCTTCATACATAAATATATATATATTTGTCTGGCATATAGTATCAGTCCCCAAAAAAAAAAGACAACCTCCTGATAACAGACTGACAATTGTCACTCTGTGGTCATTATATATAGAGATGCTTGCTGAACTGGATTTCAAGTTAAGTGGTTTCCATGTAAAGTTTTTTCAGGCACTGTGGCAGTATCTCAGTGGGGCACATTGGCCTGCTTATTTGTGTGATGTGGAGAAAGTGGCACTGCCTACAGAAGATCTTCCGTTAAGAAAAGTGGGCTTTAAAGAGAAAATGTTCATTCTTCTAAAATCAAAACGCTCTTAAAGTTGAAAGGAAAAGGAAATGTGCATCATGCATGTTTATCATCAGCAGCCTGCGTCACTGACAGCACAAGTAAACAAGCTGCATTTCCATGGTGCTCTGTGTTTTGCATTTGCACATTTGACTATCACTATTGTATAAGACATCCTTTTCTTTTGTAAAGTCACGCAATCTAAGTAGCACCTTAAGAAACAAAGAAAACATCCAAAATCAAGGAATAAAACAATGCTGACCTCCCTCATTTTTAACTCAGATCCTGAACTGAAAATCTGGGATTTGTTTTTATTTTACTTATTTATTTATATTATATAGCACAGATAATACATAACACACATCTACTGTACCAGATATCGCTAAAAGCTAATTTTCATCTGTCGTCCCCAGATGGAAGCATGTATTGTTTTACAGGAATAAAAGCTACAAAGTGTAAAAAGTCTAAACCTCATTTAATTATTTCCCTGATATTATAACCATTTATTAAACAGCATATAACAAACATTTAGCTTTTTCAGTAGTGCTGCGTTACAAGTTTTCTCAAATCTCCAGGCTCAGTTCAGACTCAGACCTGCGCCAGTGACATCTTTAGTTCCATCTCCTTTTGTTAGGTTACTTCCTATCAGGAGGATCAAGTTCTCCAGCCTTAAGAGTTTCAGGAGTTACACCTCATGCTTTGTTATGTGTTGAACCAGTCAGACCTGAATAGATCGGTGGGGTGGGGGTGTACATCGTGTTTCCTTTCATGAACGATGTAGAACTAACCCGAAATCAGTAAGGCCACAGAAAACCTGTAGGTATGTAAGAAAGAGTGAATTAAGAGTGACTGGGTTACAAAGTTGCATGGAACAGTATAACTATACAATATTATTTCTTCCCTGACTTACAGTCAGCCAAAAAATAAATAACAAATATTTGTGACTGAGATAAACGTAATCTCAACGTCCTTTCTTTCTTTAGTATTGACCAGTGACCCACTAAATCAACGTTTTTGGAGCTTCTACAGGTCAGACTGCAACACTTCGCAGGTGGTTGTAGCTAATATGGTATTGATGGCCCCATGAAGGGTCATGACATGCCAAGAGTAACACACTTAACAAATGCACCTACTTTGAAATCCCAGGCATCGCCCAGCGAGGGTGTGCCATCACAGTTCCCAACTAATTCCACTGGGAGATGATGTGATAGCAACAAAAGGCAACTTTATAATGTGGACGGATTCATAAAGCTTCTGTTAGAATGGAACATTTCAAACGATGCGGTGGTGCTCTCCAAACCACACAAAATACCTGCCCTCATCACCTAAATGTTACCAGAGTCTATAAAATGGGTAATGGGTGTAATTAACGGGAAGAACGCTTACCCGAACTGGAAGTAAAAAGAGAGAAAAAAAAAGGAAAAAGACAATCCCAGTCACCTTTATTTCACTCCCTGGCTTTAGTACCTACTTACAACAGTCTAATTTCATAAACCACATAATAAGCAAATGTTTAATTCAAAAGTCTTTGCAGTAAAAGTGGCAAACTTCTATAAAACATTTTCTGTCGTCCCCTAATCAAATGGGCTCTGATTTACATTTCCTTCTCGTGTTACGCAGCTTTATGCAGGATTATGATTGGCTGAACAGGACCTCGCGCTCTCCCCCCGTTGGTTGGATTGTACACGTCAGCAGTCAATAAGTTAAACCCAGCATGTATCACAGTCCTATCATCCTCTTCCTGGTATTATCGTGTTGACACATTATTACACCTACTTCGGGTAAGTACAACAAGCGAACAGCTGAGAGTTAACTTCCCCTTTTCTTAACTGTTAAATGTACACATAAGTTTTATGAACTTAGTCACACCGCTTGCTTCTACTTTTCTACACACAGGTGTTAAAAAACAAGCGGCTGGAGCGACTGTGTAACAAATGACACGGTTCTCCTCTGGCAAGACCTCGACAACTTTTCTACAGCAACCGCCAGGAAGAGTTTGACACACTGATCAAGAACTGTCACGCGAGCGTTCGTGAGAAGGGGCGCGAGGACACAATGTTGCACGGAAGTTTGGAGCGGAGAGTCGCGCGACAAGGTGAATGAACACCACTGCTGTTGAACTCCGGAGTGTGCTTTTGCTTTAAAAAAAAATGAGGTTTCGGTTGCTCAAGAGGAATCTGCTCGCGCTGCTGGGTGTTTCCTTCGTAGTTGTGACTCTGTTGTTTTCCACACGCGTGTTGTTAGTTTCTGATGACACAAGCGGACCTGGCAACACGCCGAAAGAGAACCCGGGGGTGAGTTCTAGTGACCCGGTAAAGTTTAACTTCGGGTCGCTGTCGGAACTATCTCATTCCGTTTACAATGCCAACTTAAAGCAGTCTGTTCACAATGCAGACACATTTCCAGGGGATCCTCGGCTGGTGCTGGTCGTGCAAGTCCACAACAGACCAGAATACCTCAGACTGCTTATCAAATCTTTGGCTGAAGCTGCTGAGGTCCACAGCTTCCTCCTTATCTTTAGCCATGACTATTTTTCAGAGGAAATCAACACAATTGTTCAAGGGATAACTTTCTGCAAGGTACTGCAGATTTATTTCCCCTTCAGCACTCAGCTGTATCCCAGAGAGTTTCCTGGACAGGATCCACGAGACTGCCCCCGAGACATATCCAAGGACAGGGCTCTGGAAACAGGATGCCTCAACGCCGAACACCCTGACTCCTACGGGCATTACAGAGAAGCCTCCATCACTCAAACCAAACACCACTGGTGGTGGAAGCTGCACTTTGTGTGGGAGCGAGTGCAGGTGATGCAGGGCTACAGTGGCTTTGCAGTGTTTCTAGAGGAAGACAACTACATCTTACCAGACTTTTTCCATTTTTATAAATCAATGATTGAGTTCAGAAAAAACAACTGCCCAGACTGTGACATGCTGGCTTTGGGTAACCATGACAGCCTGGATGGTTTCACTGCACTATCCAACAAGGTGTTGACCACAGGCTGGATGTCCACTAAACATAACATAGGCATGGCCATCTCCAAGGAGGTGTACTACAAGCTGATGGGGTGCAGCAATGAATTCTGCACGTATGACGACTACAACTGGGACTGGACTCTGCAACACATATCTGGAACCTGCATACCAAAGGCCCTCAAAGTGGCGGCAGCGCTGGGCTCCAGGGTTCTTCACACAGGAGACTGTGGACTTCACCAGAAGGAGAACTGCAGACCAGAGTGGGCCGCACAGAAGGTTGAAGAAGGACTTCAGAAAGCCAAGGCGGGCCTCTTTCCTCCACCTCTTGTCCTCGATGGTGCGGAACCGGTGGTGCACAAAGCGCACATGAAAAACGGAGGATGGGGAGACATTCGCGATCACATTCTATGCAATAACTACGCCAAACGACTCTGAACTGTGACTCTTTAACATTCTACAGATGTGCCATCTGAAAATAACTTCTTCAGGGTTTTTAAGGGCTGCATTGGGCTGTCTTCACTTTCAGTGTTTGTATTTTTGTTTGTTTTTAAATCTTCCAAAAATGTGGACCAAATCAGATCTAAACATACTGCATTATAGAGCACAGAAAAGACAATCTATTGTTTTGCTTAAATTACCAAAGATGTGTGGGTGCCAACGCCTTTTGTTGAAATTTGTTCTGTATACTGCCTGCAAGCTCAGTTCAGCTGAATGTCAGCATCTCTCTGGGTATCGTACAAGCCAGAACATCAGATTAGATATAGTGCACTGTGTTGTGAACGGAGAGTAAACCATATCCAGAGTGTACACATACACACTGTCATTTATGAATTTATTTGCAAATTCCGTGATTTGGAATACTGCACTTGTTTATTTACATTTCAGCTTGTTGGAACATGATTTTTTTTTTTCTTGTCAAACGTTGAACTTCAACGTTTTTACACATGTGCGTTCTTTGGTACGTTTTAAAGTCATGACAAAAACAAAAGACTTGCAGCTTTAATCAAAGTGTGAATGGCAGTATATAAAGAACTTTGCAGCTCATACAGCAGGCGTTTGTTAGCTAGCTATTGAAATGAATGACTTTGTAAATGGAATTTTCTTTGTAACATTCAGTGTCTGTCTGATGTAAACAGGGATATCTCTTTTGGGGTGATCATGCCAATTGGATCAGTTTCCTACTCCCTGACTTATTGATTCCCAGTTGCAAAAGCAGGAGGTGGCTTATTTGCTTTCTGATATGCAAAAGTGAACCATTTGGAACCAGGATCAGGGTCCTGTAATGCTGCATTTCTACATTTGCACCTTCTTATTGTTGACAAAACAGACTAAATGGTAACGTAATTATGTGTTATGGTTATATAGAATTTTTTTTTTCGAGAGTAAAACGTTGGGTGAATAAACCTAGGTGTAACGATACATTTCGTGCCTTCGAACTCACCTAAGGTGCCTTCTCTGCCTGATTTTGTTTTTAGAATAGATTTTGAAGCTGCATTGTTAACATTGTTTATAACCAGAATTTCCAGTAATGGGGAATAAAATTTGTTTTAATAGCTTTTCTCCATTCGATATTGAGGGAAAGTGAAATGTGAATGTTGCTTTTTACCAAAATCTTCAGTCTGCAGTTTGTTAAGTATATTGTTACACTGGCATTGTGCATACTATAGGTGTAAGTTGATCTGAGATTGGTGCACCTCTAATAACTGAAATGAATGTGATAATGAAATGATTCCTAAACTTTTTTTTTTTTTTTTTTTTTTAAAAATTTTTTTTTTTTTTTTTTTTTTTTTTTTTTTAAAGCAAGCATTTTTAAGATATTACAAAGTTCACACAAGTACTTTATACATGGGACTTTTTCTGGTGTTTGTGTGTGTGTACCTGGTGTTTGTGCTGTTTCCTGACTTGCTGAGAATGAGACAAACCGTTTTTTGTCATTGTTGTTATTGTGTTGATCTTGAAGATCTAGTTCATTGCTCACTTTTGAAAGACGATGGGAAAATGAAATAAATTGTATCCCTTGTGTCACTTCTCTTTTGCGCTTCTAAACACACTCCTAGAAATGCACAGCTATGTAGCGCTAAATTCTTAGGAATCTTTTCCAGAATAACAGATTACCAATAACTGGTTGTAACTGGAACATTATTTAGTGAATACATTAATGGCCGTATGTCCTACAGGTCAGTGGGCATGCAGACATGTTCAATCTGTTTTTGTGCAGTTCAGCAAATAAAATGAGGGCGTTTCAGACAATCAAAAATCAGTGTGTCTGTTATGGGTGTCTCTCTCTCTCTCTCTATTTTTTTAGGGTAATTTTTGTAAAGTGATTTCCTGGAAATTGTTGGAATATTACGTAACACCTTGAAAACATTAACAAGATAGCTTGGTGGACCAAACAACCCCAGGTGGAAGGTCACACCTTAAATAGAGTCCCATCATTGCATCTTTATGGCCTTTGTGGTGTCATACTAAAAAAGTGATTTTTGCCAAACAAATCACTGCTGTTATTTGAACTATTGTAATTCACCAATTCCTCTATAATTTGTATTACATAAGTCATTTTGAGCCAGAAAGCATATTGTTGTCACAAGGTTATTTGTGACCAGCCTGCTATTGCCAAAATAACCTCATTTTGGCAATAGCAGTCTCTTTGGCAAAGCAATTTATGTATGATTTATTTATCCAGTTAAAAGTAGCATTGATATAAAAATATATATTTTTCAAGAAACATCGGGTCAAAAGGACATCAGAAATTTCAACAAATAGAACAGATAAATAAAGATATTTTATGTGGCCAAAAAGGACTGGATTAATTACAGTGTACAGCACATGGGTACAATAATGTCAGGGTATACTTCAGGATACTTGTAAAACGGGTTTTCTTAGTTTTAAATATAACCCATTTGTAATCCAGGTGCCTGCAGCCTATTTACCAGCATTACACATAATCCCCGCACAGAAACATCGGCAATCATTGTTTTGGTTTATGGTGGCTTTTTGGGACGACACCGGCCACTCAGTCAGAACCCTCGACAGAACAGAAGGCGATTTTCTGGGATGCCTGTCAGGTGACTAAATCGGGCTTTGTCATTGGCTATTTACTCTGCCGTGTTTATTTCCGGAAGTAAGTTGTGTAGTCTGAGTGACTTTCCAATAGGACTATTAAACGTCAGCTCTATAACCAAGCTCCGACAGGTAACAGTACAGTTTGTATTGTATTTAAATGTTTTCAGTTCAATTGTCTGTTTAGAAGGCAGCCGTAATATATTTTTAACGAATCCCGTACGTCTGGAACTGTAGCCAGTGTTAGCCGTTAGCCGTTGGTCCTAGAAGCTTACGTAATGGACTTAAGTCAACAGCAGACAAGAAAAATACTAAACGAAACACTGTACACGGCATCTTAAAGTAATGTTAGCGATTTATTGGTTTCTCAAAGTAAGTTTGGTTGGTACTTTTAAGCGCTTTGTTGGAGCGCTGACACGGATACTTGTAGCCACCGTGATGGTGAAATTACGCTAGCCAACATCACAGATTTGTTAGCTAGCGCTTCTTGATATTTAATTAATCTGTTAAAATTAAGGTCTTATGGTAGCGTGTCGGTAATATAAATTGCCTTTATTTCAACTGTTAACTGTTTGTCACACTGTCCTTCTGTCTTGTAGGTGCGTATTCATTCACAGGATGGCACACTGGTTTCACAGAAACCCACTGAAGGCGACAGCTCCTGTGTCCTTTAACTTCTATGGGGTGGCAGGGAGCCCGGCTGCCAATAAGATATGCAAGTATGTCTTCTCTCCACTTGATGCACCGTGAGCAGGGTTATTACAATGGACTGACCATGACCACAGTTCGTTAATAAACTGCTATGTATCGTTTTCTTACCTGCTGTCAAAAAATCTGACCATTACTATGATACTGGTACCATTATTTGACCACCTAATCTCAGTCACCTCACTGCTAAACAAAAATGGCAATGATTTGTTCAAATCTAGTCTCGCTGAATATGGTTGTCCACGAAGCAACAGTTGCTATTTGTCATATGTTCAGTGACCTGAGGACAACCAGAGCAAGACTGCTGGAGATGTTCACTGATATCACCTGCAATCCTGAGATCATGAAGAATGCCACAGATGCATACTTCTCCCTTCTGCAAGGTTTGTTCACCTGCATTTCACTTAAATTGTATCTATTTGTCTTTCTCTTGGAGAAATATAGGTACAGATACTATATCAGAGTTATGGCCTAGGGACCGAGCTCTGGCCATAAACAAATTTTAATTAGGTCTCTGTAACAATTTAGATTTTCTGTATATTCTCGCCTGCTTCAGCTGTAGTCTGCACAGAAATGCATACCCAGATCGCACCGGCAACTTTTTGGTGCAGACGGCACCTAATAAGCAAAGGCAGACGGCTTCAAGAGAGAAGTGACTCCTTCCTTCCCATTTTACTGTGTTTGCCATGAAACAGTCTTGATTTTCAAAGACAAAACTGTACTTCCAAGTAACCAGTGTGTCCCTTTGAAACTGATGTCATCTCTAAAGTTGGACATCCCTTTTGGTCAGCAGTGAGGACAAACTGAGGACACTTTTTATATCCAGAGACAATGGCTAATGTAAGGAGCTTGAACAGAAGGCAACTGAACTTCTATAAGATTTTTCAAGATATTTTTACCTTCTTCAGCTCTAAAACGAAAAGGTGGTGAGTCCCACATATTTAAACCCTATTGGGGGATTTCCCTTTGGAGAATCACTGACACACTGTTAATCTTGTGTGTCATCATCATGAGCCAAGGTGTGAAAAAGGCGTGCGTCATTACCAGCAGAGGTTTCAAGTGAAACCATTACCTCCACCCTATCATGTGACCTATTGAGATGTGAGTGGAAGTTGAGGCACCTGGGTAGGGATCTGAAAACGACATTATAGGTGGCCCGACAATTGGTGTTGCAACCCACCTCTTCTTTCACTCCTCTTTCAAACCATCTGTCTTCTCTGTCCAAAATGTGAACATTGACTGTTGTCCTTTAGGAGCAGATGTACAGCTGAGTCTTGTCCTGTCTTGTCCTGTCCATAAAGTCACTCCAGTTTATGGAGTGACTGTTTGGTTTCTACCAACCGGACCAGACTGAGTAATAGGAGAATGCACAAAATATATAAATACTGTTGTATGTTGATGGACTAATGTGGCCATAAATACTGGTTTTCATAATTTTACTCCATGTAAATACCACACTGATCTTCCACAAACGTACAGAAACCTACTGATAACATTTAGTTCTGACTGCGTAGTGGTTAACATCCAGTATTCATCTATTAATCTTATGTCTGCTGAATGTTTCACATGATCTAATACTAACAGAAAATGTTAAGACCGGGGTTCTGCTGCGTCTTAAATAGAATATATTTCAGGTAGAAATATTCATTTTTTAATATTTGTATTTTATGTTGTCCTGTTCCGTTACTGTAATGTTTCAGTAAAAAGTCTCCATGTGTGGTTATTTTGCCACCATAGCACAAAAGTGTCAAACTGTCAGCAACTGGTAATGTAGCAAATGTAACAAGTGCAACATGAACATGATGGACTGGATTTATTAACTGCATCAGCCTAAATTGGTGTTTAAAAAACAAACAAACAACAAAAAAAGGGAACCCAGTGACAAGATTGTGTGTAAGACTTGGGAACTTGTGCAACTGACGCTATTGCTTCAGTCGCAACAGGGTACTTCTAAGAGTTCCTTCCTCATGGTGCAAAATAATGGGAGGAGAATATTAAAGTCAAGCGCACAAACTGATTTACCAATGTTTGTGACAGTTTGCTGCTAATCGTGGCGATATTTAACAGCAGAAAAACAAAGCATGCCTTAATCTTTTACACTTGATATTGAAACGAACCGACTGCGTTCGTGTTTAGAAAACAATGCAGCTTTAGTAAATCAATCATAAAACTAACCACACCTGTGAACGCTATTTAAAGATTGCTATTTAAAGATTGCTATTTAAAGGAAGGTTAAAAGCCTTAGATTGGATTGTGCACATACATCACTTACATATACACAGATACTGGTTTTGTCTTGTAATTGCCTATATTTAAGGATGTACTAGTTGCCAAAAACACACAAATTGTAAATGAATGTTTTGTTTATATTGACACAGTTTCATGGGTGTGAATTGTGTCTCACTTATTTTGCTCTACATCTAACCAGCAGTCTCTTTGCCTGTCTTCAAATATCTTTATGATGCATTAGGCTTCATCATGCCCTTGGATGGAACTACACAGGAGAACAAGATGAGGTTTATCCAGAACTTTAAGTGGACCGATACCTTACAAGGAAACACACCAAGGTAAAGACACAGAGGGAGTACTTCCAGTCCGAGAGTTAGTGGAAGAACCCAGCACGTCCTTCATGTTTAATGATAGCGTGATGAATTATCTAAGAGGTAACAGCTTTGAACATTTCTTAAACGAAACATTACAGAAAGGCTTCTGATATGAAGACCTCTGAGCGGCACTGATGACTCCTTAAATTGTGAAAAATACAGAATTAACTGAGTTATTTTAAATATTTGTCGTCATGAGTGGCAGAACTGAATGTACCCATCTAATCTAGGTGTTGTCTTGCTGAGTGTAATCCTGTGTTATAGTCTGTACAGCAACAGAAAATATTATATCAAATGATCATGTAAAGGCTGCTTGCACAGAAAAGTGGATTAGCAGCTCGCCGGTGTTTTGTCTAACCACCGTCTCTCCCTGGTCTCCTTCCAGTGCCCAGCAGGATGCAATCTTTGAACTGGTCTCTATGGCCTTTAATGTTGCCATCTGGTACACAAAGTTTGCCTCAAGGATGGCAGGAAAGGAAAAGTAAGAGCCTTTTTGGTTTCTTCTGTGAGACTATTCTCCATATATGCGGTTTACAAAGTACTTTGTTTTTGATAAAGTAAAGTATGAAAACAAAGGACACTGACTAATGCGAATATGCACAGAATGCAATGACTTTTGAACATAAAATATATTACAAAAACAATGTTAGATGTTTAAGCTGCAGCAGTTGACATCATTAAATATATCTGTCTATACATGCATACATACTCAGTCACAGGTCTAACACATAGAGACCCCAACAAGTTGATTCTGTTCATCTGGACGTAGTGTTAGAGACAGTCATTCACACCTGTCTTCAGTTTAGATTCACCACTTAACCTAATACCACTAGTTTCACTGGAAGGTTTTAAGCTTCTACCAAAAGCTTAAAACCTTTTCAAGATGATTTCAATATCATCTTGATTTCAAGATCAAGATGATCTTGAAATCATTGCTAATATTTTCTTTACTTTATTTCTGCTCATGTTTGCCTGTTAACAGTGTATCGGAGACCGAAGCGAAAGACGTTCACCGAAGCTTAAAGGTCGCTGCTGGAATCTTCAAAAATCTTAAGGTGAAGGAGATGTCATTTATTTCGTCAGTGGAAAGTAGAAATGTAGTTTAACCCTCAGTTTCATGATACAAACTGACACTTAAGACAAAAAGTGGATGCTATTTTCCGATCAGTGCATTTTTATTTATTCTGATATCTTCTTACAGGATGTCCACATCCCTCGCCTCATCACTCCAGCTGAAAAGGGCAGAGACCTGGAGCCCCGAGTCATTGACGCATACATCATCCAGTGTCAAGCAGAAGCACAAGAAGGTAACAGTGATAATTGTGAAATGATGTCGCTTATGTTATCGTGTTTCTCTCATCTCTGACGTTTAAGACGGTCATTAAAGCCTGCCATATTTCTTGAATCCAAAGCACATTGTCCATTTGAGGCACAATGATGTTAATTATAACTTAGTTATAAGATCAAATAATCCATCTTATGTTGATAAGTGCATATTAATATAAGAACTGCCACTGTAATGTAAGATATCTTTAGCGTTGTTTTATTAGGACAAACTTGAAAACAGGCCCTGAAAGCAACCTGTTTTGTCTCTGTGATGTCACTGAGATCATCTATCGCTATTGTAATCATCTCTTGCACAGAAGCTCCACTCACCTCCTCTTTAAACCTTTTGTTTACATACAGAAGAAAGCTGGCTTAAAGGGAGGGGGATGGGACTAAAACTTTCTTAGCTCAGTGGATGAACTGAGGGGCCACACCTTGGCCCAGAATTTAACTTACTTAATCATATAACCATATAACTGTGAATTATCCAAAACTGCTCTAGTAGAGTCTAAAAATAAAACGTCTGACTCTGCAAATAATTTGAAAGTTAAAGGAAGGCCTGAGTCAGAGTCCACTAAGAGCAAATACTATAAATATCATCAATCCATCCGTACATCCATCTTCTTCCGTTTATCCGGGGCCGGGTCGCGGGGGCAGCAGCCCATGCAGAGAAGCCCGACGTCTCTTTCTTGAGCCACCTCCTCCAGCTTGTCCGGGGGAACACCAAGGCGTTCCCAGGCCAGCCGAGAGATATAATCTCTCCAGCGTGTCCTGGGTCTGCCCCGGGGCCTCCTCCCGTTGGGACATGCCCAGAACACCTCACCCAGGAGGCGCCCAGGAGGCATCCTTGTCAGATGCCGGAACCACCTGAACTGGCTCCTTTCGATGTGGAGGAGCAGCGGCTCTACTGTGAGTCCCTCCCGAATGGCCGAACTTCTCACCCTATCTCTAAGGGTAGCCAGGACGAAAACTGCATTGTTCCTACTGTATCCAAGGTTCAACTAACGGACGGACTCTCCTTTCCAGCACCCTGGCTGGAAAGGCTGAAAGAGTGTGATCCCCTATAGTTGGGATGGGAACCAATCCAGGGGTACTACCTGAGACGTATACTATAACAATAAGCATATACCAAAAATATCATACATGATAAATGTGACATTGACAATCATTAATCCATCCATCACTATTGACACTGTGAGCCATTGTTTAGTGCTTTCCTCTCTTGTCTTTTAACAGTGACGATTGCCAGAGCGATTGAACTGAAACACAACGCGACAATCATCGCCGCTTTGGCATTTGAGACTGCAAACTTCTATCAAAAAGCTGGTCTGTACTTTTGACATGAATAAAATAAACCTGTTTATCAACCTTATTCATATGGCACCTTTATAAACAGAGTTTAGTAAGTGCTTTGACAGGCAGGGAGAAGCAGGATAGAAGATTTAAACAGAGCACCAATCTTTACATTTAGGTGGGAAACATTAAAGAGAAAAGAAAAAACAATGAATAAAATTAGGCAAAAATGTATGAAGAACTCAAACTGGGCAGCACAGATGGTAGATTTAAAAAAGAAAAAAAGTCAAAGCTAATAAAGGTAAAAAGACATCAGGTGTAATGCCACCATGTAAAAGCAAGTCTTTAAAATTGATGCAGTCAGTGATTTTTACAAGCCTGATCCCCTCGGGCATTTCACACCCACGGGAGCCTGAAAGCACTTTCACCTTCAGATTTGAGTCCTGCCTTTAACGCTAACAGCCAGGAAACTGTACTGAGAAATCAGGGAGGCGATGTAGCTTATTTTGGTGTCAATATTTGTTTTGTAGCTCAGGACCAAATACATACATGCTTTGAATCACTATTAGTTCAAACTTAAAATTGTTTTGAGTTTAAGTTTAGCAAGTATAGCCAGTGGAGAGAAGCCAGGACGGAGGAGATTTTATGCCATCCGGTAAAATCAACAGGAAGACGAGCTGCTGCTTTCTGAACCAGCTCGAAACGAGAAAGTGACTTCTTGTTTGAGCCAGAGAGAAAAAAGATGTAGTAGTCAAGGCTTGAGAAAACAAATCAAATGAAATGTGCAGGTATTGGTTTTATTCTCGAGATGGATGGAAGAAGCAAGACAGGACATCTTGTCGTAGGGTCTTAACTTTATAAATAAATAAAACTCAAAAAGCTTTTGCTTCTGAGGCAACTGTTGTGGTGATTTGGGGCTATATAAATAAAATTGAATATGCCTTCCAGCAAATGAAATCAATGCGGCAACTTTACATTTAGGATCACCGGGTACAATGGGAAGCTTTCTGGTTTCTTGACCGAGATCATAAGCATAAGAATAGAAAATAAAATGATGAGTTGTATATGGTTACTGAAAAGACATGTAAGTCACAATTGTGTCTCTCCAGACCACACACTCAACACCTTGGAGCCAGAGTGCAGCAGCAAGTGGAGGAAGTATCTTCAACTGAAGCAGCTCTTCTACATGGCTTATGTAAGCTAAAGTTTGCAGCACAGCAATGGATTAAAAACTACTGATTACAGA